>JAJPUD010010793.1:26671-58898 GCA_023553655.1 Myrmecobius fasciatus
ACACACACACACACACACACACACACACACACACACACACACACACAAACCCCTTCTCTCTCTTGTCTCACTCTCACTTTTCTCCTTCATCTCCATCTCTTCTACTGGCTGCCTGTCTCATGCTCTTGCTAACTCCTCTGTTTCTCTTCTCTTCTTGACCCTGACTATCTTCCTGTCTGCATCGTGCTCTTGCTGACTTCCCTCTTGACCCCTCTGGTTCACTTGCTTCCTAGTCCTCTGAACCCCATCTCATTTACTGGCTGTCTCACACTGTTACTCATGCCCTTGTTTTTTCGTATTTTCACACTCCTCATTCTCTCGCTGGCTCTCACACCTTCTCTCATTCTCTCACTTGCTCTCACTCATCCTGTAGATCCTGCTCTTGCTTTCTGTTTCATGCTCTGCTCTCATTTCTATTTCTCATTTTCTTGCTGCCATACTGTCTGCCTTGCTCTTTTGTGCCTTTTTTTTCCTCTCTCTTCATCCTGATATCACTTACTCTCTCAATCTTTATCTGACTCCCTGTGTGTCTCAGGCTTTCCTCTCAAAAACTTTTTGTTTTCTCTTCTTTTGTTAGCCACTCTTTTTCTTTCTACAGTATCATTGTCTCTTTCACAGGTCTCTTTGGTTCATTCCCTTCTTCTTTCACCCTCAATAGCTCTAACTTGCCAGTCACCTAGTCAAGTGAAGCCATATAGGTCTGACTTCTGAAAACCAACAGTAGGCTGGAAAGTCTTGTGCTCCACTGTGATAAGGAGGTCCTTGGAGACCATGACTATATCCAGGCAATGCCAGAGAATTAAGACTTCTACTCTAGATCCCAGTTCGTGGAGTCAAGCCCCTTTCTTCCTCCCAGGACCAAATGTGAGGGCAAATCGGCATCTCTGCCCCAGTGAGCAGCCACACAAGCAGCAAACCAGCCTTTCAGCAGGGCTGAGAGTTTCATTGCTTCTCTCTGAAGTCATGCCATTTATAACTTACTAGTCAGGTTTTTAAGTTAGTGTGTGGCAACTAATAATAATATGAATGAAATGTAGGAAATCTCTTAGCAAGCTAGTAATTTTTCTTTAATTATATTAGCTGACTGAAGGGGAGAATGGGTGATGTCCAGTGAGGCCATGATGATAGTAGGTAAGAAGTCCTTTCCATTTTTTTTCTTACCTAGTGGCAACATCTGGAAATAGCCTCTTCCACTCCCTAACTGTTCAAACATCAGAGCTTGCTTCTTATAGTAAAAACCCCTAAACCCCAAACTCTATTCTTCATCTCTATTCTCAGCCTTCCCAGCTTTTCTTGCCCCTGATGATCTAGCATGCTAGGTCTTCCACAGTCCAGTTCATCCAGTTCATCTTTATATGATGTTAATGTTTTTCATGGACTTTATATTCAGATAAATTGGGTAACTGTCCATGTCCTATACTTATTCACCCCTGTTTTCATGACTTTGCTCACACCAACCAATATACTTAATAATTGAATCCCTACCTGCATTTTTTTAAAATCTCTTCTTTCCTTCAGAGCTCAAGACAGATATCACCTTCATAAAGCTTTCTCTGTCCCTCCCCCCACTTGTTATATCTTTTCTCCCCCCTCACATTTCTGCTTACATTTTCCCTGGATCTTTCTGTTATATTGTAATTGTTTCTATATATGCCTTTACTCTGTAAGCTTCTTGAGAGCAGGATCTGTTTTATATTCAATTTTGTATTTCTCATAATGAGCATAGGACCCTGTTTAATAAAATTTTTGTTGTTGAATGAATGATTGCCTCAATAAAATAATGGAGCAGATGCAGGCAGGGCCAGACTGCAACATCCCAAGTTTCTCAGTAATCTGTTGAACATTGGAAAGGCTCACAAAATGTCCTCTCTCCTCGGATTTCAATTATTTCATGCCACTTAGTTTTAGAATGAAGCCTCCACCTGTTTTCTAACTACTGACCTCTCCCAAAACATGACTTTTATTCTTTTCTATTTCTGTGTGTTCTGCCTAAGAGATCCATTCCCATGACTTTTGCTATCACCTCCCAAATCCCTCTCCTTGACTCCCTTGACCAGCTCTAGCATTTCTGTCAATATCTTATTCTTTCTTCAAACCACCTCCAATTGTTCACTGAAGAAAGCCATATACACCCAGAGAGAGGGATGCGAAATGTGGACCACAACATAACATTCTCATACTCCTTGATTGATGTTTGCTTACATTGTGTTTCCTTTATCTGATATATCGTTTGTGTAGATAAGATTTTTCTTGCACACCAATGATGGGTTTGGAAATATGTATACATATATTCGATTTGCCAATATTTTAACATAATTAACATGTAGTGGATATCCTGCCATCTAGGGGAGGGGTGGGGAGTTGGGGGGAAAATTTGTAACGGAAAACTATGTAAGGGTTATTGTTGAAGAATTACCCACACATATGTTATGCAAATAAAATAAAAATTAAAAAAAATAAAAAAAATAAAAAAAATAAAATAAAACCTTACACATGCTTAAACCTCAGAGCAGAGTAAAAGGCACCCAGTGTGAAGAGAGGAAAAGGAGAGCTGCTAGAAATAAATGCTTCTAATAATCATAAAAAAAAAAAAAAATATCTTATTCTTTCAAGCTGGGATTCTCACAGTCATTATTGACTCTCTTCTTTCTCCTCTGAAACTAATCACATACTAGCCTCAATGGTCTTCCTTCAGAATATCTTTTCATCTAACCTTATATCTCCCTTAGTCACCACTTTATACTTAGACTATTGCAATAGTCTCCTAGCTCATTTCTGGAATGCCAGTCTATTTCCTTCTAATACACATTTTTCCAGAGCCTTCTTCCTAAAACAGACCATGCTACTACCACTACCACACCATCCCATATCCATTGCTAAACACTTTTCAGTGTTTTCTCATTGCATTTGCAAGTTTAAATTCCTCTGCCTGTATTTCTAGGTCCCTTATAATCTGTCCTATCCTATCTCTCCTGGTTTATCTTTTCTTTTTTCATTGAGCTTAATGAATCTTAGAGGCAAACAGAACCTTAAAGCATAGATGGATAAAGTTGGAATTATAATAATAACTAGCATTTATATGGAACAGCTGGTGGTGCAGTGGATAAAGCAATGGGCCTGGAGTCAGCAAGACTAAGTTTTCTGAGTTCAAATTTGCCCATAGACACCAATTGTGTGAACCTGAGCAAGTCATTTAACCCTGTATCTTTACCAAGAAAACCCCAAATGGGGTCAGAAAGAGTTAGACGCAATTGAAAAACAACTAAACAAAAATATTTATGTAACACTTCAAGGTAACAAAATTCTTTAGTTTATTTCATTTGATCCTCACAACAATTGTGTGAGATAGGTACTGTTATTATCCTCATTTTACAGAATAATCACTTGACCAAACAGCTAGTGTTTTAAGGCAGAATTTGAACTCAGATTTCCGTCACCAAGTCCATTGCACCATCTAGTGGTCTTGAACATTATAACTTGGATTATAATGTACGCACTAAAAGGGACTTTAGACCTTGACACAGTAGAATGTCAGATAGGAAAGACTTTAATACATAAAACTTAAGAATTGAAAAAGAAGTTAAAATTTGTAAGGTTGATACCAGGAGGGTTTTTAGTATGCACTCAGCTTTCCAGTTCCACAGTTGAGGAAACCAAAGCCCCGGAGTGGTGGGAGAAATGATTCACCTTGTCATGGAGCAAGTTGGTGGCTGAATCAGAAAAAAGAACTAAGACTTCTTTGGCTTTTCTTTGTCCCAGTACTTGCCATGTAATAAGTAATTGATAAGTGCTCATTGATTGAGTGCTAATCTGCAGAAACACACATACACTTCTGCCTTTACTTAATTTGTTTCCCTTCAAATGTCTAATTCTTTCTGGTCATCTATCCAGATTTTACCCCCTTTTAAAGTTGTTCTTCCTTGTTCTTCCTTACTCGTGTTGAGCTAGAATCTACCCACTTTCCCCATCACCATCCCATAACCCCATCATTTTCCTCCCATGATTTCTAATTCTACCCTCCAGAGCCAATGAAATAGGTTTTCTTGAAGGTCTATCTTGATAATAATAAATAATAACAAAGTCCTCCCTGAGTCTTTACTTCTCTAGGCTAAACACTTCTAGTTCCTTTAATTCATCCCTATGTGGCTTACTCTTTGTCCTCTAGCTTCATCCTGGTCACTTCTTCTAAACATACTTCACCTTGTCAACATTTTTCCTAAAGTATGTCACCAAGACCTGAACATTATTCCAGATGAGTCCAAACCAGAGCAGAGGACTATGTCTTTCTCCTTTCTTGTCTCCATCACTGTGTGTTTGTCTTTCCAGACATATGTTTCTGTGCAAGCAAATGTCTCTCTAAATGTATACCTCTGAAAGTAAAGTGTGTGCTTTTTCCAGCTGTGACTCTCTGAATGTGCCCTATGTCTCCCTTTATGAAAGTCTTTGTGCTTGTATGTCGGTCTCTGCTTTGTCTTGCTTTGTTTGAATGAGTGGACATGTCTATGTGTGTGAGTGGAAAGAGCTCCCACTAACCTATCATCCAGTCTGCTCTCTCTTTTTACAGATGCCTGTATGTTCCTACTTCCTAAAGGGGATCTGCAACAATAGCAACTGCCCGTACAGCCATGTGTATGTGTCAAAGAAGGCAGAGGTCTGCGTGGACTTCCTCAAAGGCTACTGCCCCATGGGAGAAAAGGTAACCCACCTAACAGGATGGCTAGTGGTTCATACCCTGGTCCCAGGAACATCCAGTAAGACACATTATACTGTGCTGTGCTTGGTCTTGTAGACTGGTCTCTCTCAGTCATTAAGGAATATCCCTTGGACTACAACCTCCTGAAGAGTAAGTCTTTGGGTTGAAAACAATGTACTTGCTTTATGCTTCACAAAACCATTTCAGACTGAGGCTTGTGTTGGAATTTTTAGTTCTATTTCCATTACTCAAGACCCAGGAAAAAAAAAAAAGAAGGAAAAGTTTTAAAGTTAATTATTTAGTTATTTAGAAATATAAGAGTATGGAGGGGAATGAGTAAATATAAATTCTCTTCCAAGGAAAGAGTTATTTACAATCTCACATATCTGTACACACACACACACACACACATACACACACACACAACCTAAGAGTAATACCCCAGACACACAAACCCCATTTACACACACACACAATAGCACTGTGCCAGGTTCTCCTGGACCTCTGTCTCAGTATTCTTTGTATCATATTTATTTGTGTATGTTACTGATGCATTACAAGACTGTCTGCTCCTTGAGGGCAGGGACTGTGTCATGTTTCTTGTTTGTCTCCCTATGATTGCTAAGCATAGGCTCTGCCTAATAAATGTTTAAGTTGAATTGAGCCAGAGTGAGCACCCTCAGTGATTTTAGAACCTGAGAAATTCAAAATTAGAGATCTGGTTTATGCTTCTTTTAGGCTGAAATTTATAGATTAGGACCTTTAGAGAATAAGGGTGTGACTAGGTGCCCCAGCCCTTTTCAGTCTTGGGGAGCCCTCAGCTGTTCTGCTCCTTCCCACTTACTCTCCTTAAGCATCCTTATCCCTGTCTGGCTTACAACATTTAAAACCTGTATTTTGAAGGTAGGATAACAGACAGATTCCTCAAATGGTATAAAAGAAAGAGCATTGGCTTTTATGGGGTTCAAGTCTTGGCTTTACCCCCCTTCCTTTGCAAGTTCCTTTCCATGTCTGGGCCTTAGTCCCATTCTCTCTCAAATGAAGGGGTTGAACACAATGGCTTTTACAATCTTTTTAAGCTCTGACAGTTTGTGATTATGAAGGATAGAATTTTTACTAGTTGGATAAATGGCCTTAGAGACCATCCCAGTTCTGCCCCTTCATATTCTTACTCAAGGACACTCAGCCCAGCCTCCGGAAAAATTAGGTGCTAAGTCAGGCTCTCTGACTCAGCCGAGAAGGGGAACCCTCTGCCAAAATGGGGTCTTTGTATGCTCCAAGGGATTTCTAAAAACGGCACAGTCCCAGAACTGGAAAAGGCTTCAAGGGGACTTCTAAGTGAGTTGTTCTTCCCCCCGCCCCCCAAGGAATCTAATTGGCACAGTGTATAGTTTTGGGCCTGGAGTCAGAAAGACCTGAGTTCAAATGTAACCTCAGATACTGCCTAGCTGTATGCCTCCTATCCAAGCCACTTAACTGTTCTTTGCTTTAATTTCCTCAGCTCTAAAATGAGGAGAATAATTGCACCTCCCACAGAGTGTTGCTGTGAAGATCAAAGGAGAGATTTGTAAAAGTACTTAGCATAGTGCCTGGCAAATAGAACGTGCTGTATAAGCCTTTATCTCTTCTCTTCCCTTCCCTCCATTCCAGTTTCCTTTCCTTTTACAGCATCCCTGAGAAATGGCTTTCCAACATTCATAGTTGTGGGCAACTCATTACCTCCCTCCTATCAACAGTAACCTGTTCTATTGTGTGATAGCTCTGATTGTTAAAATAATCTTCCTACTGAGCTGGAATCTATCTATCCTGGAACTTCCATCATCCCCATATTAGTCTAGGCTCTCTGCTCCAGGCAATAATAATCACAGACTTCCTGAATGAACCACTCTCTCCTGAGAAGCTTTCAATTCTGAGGCTACTGAATCCCCACCATATTCTTTTGAGAACACCTCTCTGCCGAGAATAAAGGCTGCTGAAGGACAGGGCCTTTACAACAGCCTTCTTCAGAGCCTGCTTCTTCCAGGAAGTTTTCAATTCAATTCAAGGTGGCTCTTGTATTAGTTTACTGTCTATGATACACAGAATCATTTATTATTTACAAAATACTTTCTTTGTAATAATAATTCTATGAGATAACTAATGCAGCTATTACTATCCCATTTTATTGATGGGAAAAAAAAAACAAAAAAAAAAAAAACAGAGATCCAGAAAAGTGGTCACCTAGAGAGGGAAGTAACAGAGCCATAATATGGCCTCAGAGTCTCTGACTTCAAACCCAGTGCTCTTTTTAATGAATTCTGTTATTTTCCAGTGTTTAGTCTTTTAGGATAGGAATTTAGAACTAGGTAAATCCTTAGATAACATCAAGTCCAAACCTCTCATATAATAGATTGAAGATACAGAATAACTCATCCAAAGTCCCATATCAAGTAAGTGGTAAAGCTCTCATTCAAATCAAGCCCTCTGACTCCATATTCAGTGTCCTTATCATTAACATGATATGTACCCACCAGCCTAGAGGGGATCTTCCAATCCTATAGTGCCTAAGGATAGATTAGCTAAGACTCCTGTGCTTAAGAGGAGAGATTCCATGGGAAGAATGGGGGTGAGAGGTAAAAAGATGTGGGCTTCAGTATTAGAATCTAGCAGATAATTAGAGTGAAGGTGAAAACAAGTCAACTTTTCAAAAAGCATTAAGTGCCTATTCTGTGCCAGGTACTATCCATACAGAGTCAAAAAAACAAAAAATAAAAAACAAAAAAAACTGTCCCTGCTCTCAGAGAGCTTACCAGAAGGAGGAAGCAAAGCATGTAGATAATTAGGAGATTGCTGAATGTAGTCTTGTGTTGAATTCTGTTTGCTAAATAAATTAAGTTTCACTCTTTAGTTTAGCATCCAGGGAAGTGTAGGGAAGGTTCTAGAGAGTCTCAGCAGAGTGAAACAAGATGAATAGATCTCATTAAATAATTGGATTTTTTTCATGCCCTTCAGTCTTGTCTGCTTGTGCTTTGTCTGCTTCTATCCGCTAAATAAATTAAGGCTTGCTCCCCTGACCAAATGGGGCCAGAGTGTCTGGGGGCAGAGAAAGACCAGTGACAATATGAACAGAGCTGACTGGGTTTCACTCTTCATACCCAGCATTGTCTCATGTTTCACAGTGAAAGGACTCACTGCTGTAGGTAGCCCTGCGATTATTCAGTCCAGCTGGCCAGTATGGAGGACAGGGAGCTTTTTTGCCAGGATTATAACAAGTGTGTGATGTTTGTAGTTTTTTACTAGTATCATCTAACACTTCTGCAAAGTGCAGATTGATCTCTATTCTTGAAGGGAAAGTGAAATGGAAAGGGCTAGAAGAATACAGAAGATGTTATTCAGGAAAATTAAGTTTTCTTTCAAAGAAAAGAAGAAATGCTCTAAGTTGGAAGCAAAGAAGAAAAAGCTTATAAAGCAGTAGAGGAAAATCCTCTCTCGTACCTGAAGATTGCAGTGTGGAGAAATGTGGCAGAGAGAAAAGAGGGAGAAGGAGCAATCCAACATTAAGAACTGTGTAGAAGATATAGGGGCTCTACCTTAGAAGCACAGAGAGGCAGACCATCTCTGGAAGAAGTGGCTTCGTGCCCTAAAAGGAAAGATGTTTTGAATCCATAGGTTCTTTCAGGTGACAGATAATACATTCTTCCATCAGAAGAAGAGAGGAGAAGGAGGAGTGGTGGGTAACTCCCAGATAAGGGGACCTAAAGTAGCTCTTTGTCAGTCTGTCATATACAAAAGAGAGATCTGCTGTCTTCCTCAGGTATGATGGACAACCTCCAGAAACTTCTCAAACCTATATCTAGTGATTCATGCAGGACCAAGTGATACCTGTAAAATGAATTTGGAAAATATACTAAACAAAACTAAAAGCCTTGGAGACCTAGGTGATGCTTTCATCACTACTAGTTATTGAATATTGGAACTTAAAAAGAAATAGGTAGATCTAGGAGGTAAACAACTAATAAAGAAGAATGTGTCTGAGAATGAAATTTGGATTTCTAAACCATGGCTTAAAATATGAAAATGAGTGACTTTTATGGCAGGTGATGGAGTGCATCTAACAAGGGCCAGTAAAAACATTTTTGCTCCAAGTCTTATAAAGAAAGTTTTAAATTGTAAAGAGAGAAAGAGAAAGAAAATTGCCCATGTAGATCTGATAATCCTACTATCATAGAGAATGGCAGTACAAAATAGGAGGAAGGTTAGCAGAAAAGGAGACCATTAATTTATAGGAGAAACTAAAAGAAAAACCAGTAATAAAATACATAGCCTTAGATATAGACATATAAATGAAGAAAGTATATGTAAGAAATAGAATGAACTCAGTATCCTCATGGAAGGAGGCAGATTTAAGCTCATTGTTTTTGCTTAGACTTGTGATTGTGATTAGAAAAGAAACTTGTGATTGAAATGTAAAATTGGGATAGTAATATCCTCAAAAGTCTGGTTATGAGGATCAAATAAAATGGCAGCTAGGTGGCAAAGCACACAGAGTACAAGACTCAGCTTCAGGGTGATCTGAATTTGAATGATGAGTAAATTCCTTGGACATGGTAATTGTTTAAACCGGGACAAGTCACTTTACTTCTTTGTTTGCTTTATCTGTAAAATGAGACCACTAACAGTACCTACTCACAGGATTGTTGTAAGAATCAAATGCATTAACATATGTAATTCACTTTACAAATGTTAAGTATAAATTATATGTAAATATAAAATTCATGCAAATTTAATTTAAAGTGCACTGTATAAATGTCAGATATTAAGTGCTTTAAAAACTTTAAAGTGCTATGTGTCACTTTATATTATACTTTAATTAAAAAGTTCAGGGGGATGAGTATATTTGTTTTAATGTGAATGACAGCATTTAGGAAGCTAAGAGAAGACACATTATGAGAGCATCTGGTGAGGAACAGAGGTAGAAGCAAGTAATATTTTGTAGAAGTGTACTACAAATTAACTTATACAGAAGAAAGAATGAGATGAGAAGTTTGGGAAATACCACAAATTTTGCACAGAAGTATGCTGCTATATTGATAGGAGATTCCAACATTCCTTCTGCTGAACTAGACTTTTTCTAGCCCAAACAGCTGTAACTCATAAATTTGTCACCTGGTTTATTGCTAAAACATAGAAGCATTTAAGTGGCTACTGTGTGCCAGGCATTGTGCTGAGCACTGAGGATGCAAATATGAAAGTGTCTTTGTTCTTAAGGAACTTACATTCTACTAAAGGAATACAATACATCTGGGGAGTGATGGCCTTGAAGGGAACCAAACAGTCTCAAGGATCATGAGTGGAGCCCATAAGGTAGTAAATTGTCTTGGCCTTTCCAGTATCAATGGTAATATTAATTTGATTATTGTTCCATAAGCAAGAGAAATGTAAAACAAAGAGACCCATCAGTTTTTCTGGAATTCAGATCAACAGGGAGAAACTGGTTACCTAAGTAGAAACAATGGCAATTTGGGGGCAAATGACCACTCTATCAAAAAGAAAAATAAAGCCAGGAATTAGTCTGACATGTATACTGTATATTTTTTAATTTTTTTGCTGAAACATTTGGGATTAAGTGACTTCCCAGGATCACACATCTAGGAAGTGTTAAGTGTCTGAGGTCAGATTTGAACTCAGGTCCTCCTGACTTCAGGGCTGGTGCTCTATCCACTGCGCCACCCAGCTGCCCCTATACTATAGATTTGAAGAGACCAGAGTGCAGATAAAAGATAAGTAAGATCTAATGGCCTAATATTTTGCAGGGCAAGACAACCCAAGAAGGATTAGAAGCTCTCTAGAATGCTATTTGAAGACATGAATGAAAATGTAGCTATAAGGAAAAGAGGGGAATTGCCTAAAGGAACTAAAGCCAATACATAGGAAACTTAGCAAAAACCTCAGATTTAAGAGAGATCTAAAAGATGTAGCAAATGATGAATACAAAAAAGCAGGACAGTTCTGTAAGAATTGAGTCAGGAACACAAGTCCAAAAGAGATCACTTAAAGGAACTCTCAGGTTGTGTTTCATCTGTTAAATGAGGGGCTTAGAATAGAAGATCTCTCAGGGCCCTTTCAGTCTGGGCATCCTTGACTTCAAGTCAGCTAGCCAATCAGTAGTCAGTAAGCATTTTTAGCACCTTTTATGCAATAGATACTTTGCCAAGCTCTTTGTGTACAAATATGAAAAAGACAATCATTAACCTCTAGGAGCTTACAGACAAATGGGAGAACACAACAGGAAACTAAAACGTCAGGCAGCAAACTGGGTGCAGAAGCCACAGAGATCTAAAAAGAGTGCAATCAGATGGGAAATGTGGAGATGTCTGTGCTGTCTCCTCTCCTTAAATGGAGGTGTTTATGATTTCCCCCCACCAATGAGAAGATGGCCATGAAAAACAAAGGTTGTGAAGGATCACAGCACTAGGTAGTATTGTTGCATGAGGTGGTGGGGTTAATGAAAAGGCTAAAGTTCTTTTCTTTTCCAAGGAAAATAATGTTTGGGTGAGGAAGATAGGAGAAAGAAATTTGGTGGAGAATTGAAACTCAGGATCAGTGGAGGGGACAGCCAGGCAGCATCTAGCAGCCCTCAGTAAGTCAAAGTTTTCAGGTGTTTGCCAACTACAACATAAGAGTACTGAAAGCTAATAGGTGTAGTTGGTAATTTGCTGCAGGTGATTTTTGAAAGTGAAAATGTACCACAACACTGGAGAAAAGCAAATGTTCACCCTGTTTTCATAAAAAGGACAGTAGTCTCTACAAATCTTAGACCAGTGAACTTGGTTTCTGTTCCTTGCAAAATTCTAAAACAGATTATAAAGGGCATTTCGAAGTAAAAACAGTAATCACTAACTTTAAGAGTAGGTCATGTCAAACCACCTTCATTTGCTTTTTTGAGAGAGTAGATGGATAAGTCAAAGAAATGTTGTAGACAATAGTAGAGATTTTCAGCAAAGCATTTGAAAGTTATTTATACCAAGCTTCTGAATAAAATGTATAATTTTAATTCAGCAAAGTAGATTTCAACTTGGTTGATTGAACGGATCCAATGAGGAAGTGGTTAATGGGTCAGTGTCAGTTTGGAACTCAGCCCTAAGGCCTCAGGGATTTGTCTTTGGCCTTGTACTGTTGAACATTGTTATAAGTCAAGTAGATGAGGATTTAGATGGCTTGCTTATTCAGTTTGCAGATAAACTTTGAATGACAAGAGTTTGGCTCTCAAATGTTCTTGACAGGCTAGAACTATGGTTTGAATCAAGGTGAAATTTACTAAGGATGAAAGTTGGGTTCTGTGTAGGTTAAAAAAAATCAACTTCATAAATGGAATGGGAGAGGTCTGGCTTAGGTAACAGCACTTTTGGCTTGAGTGGATTCCACAGCATTTTTAGCCTTAAATTTTGGGTCTTGGGATGGGGTGTCAATGAACTTAAAGGAGGGGGGAGAAATTACATCTTCTATTTCAGTGTAACTGATTTCTTTTGTAATAGCATGTATTTTACCTTATGTATTTTAAAATATTCTGAGAATAGAATTCTGTTCCATAGAATTCACCAGACTGCAAATGGTTTCATAACACACACACACACACACACACACACACACACACACACACACAGAGGTTAAGAAATCCTGATATTAATCAACATGGCAGTCAAAAAATAATAATAATGTCACCCTAACCTGCATTAAGAGAGACATGTTCAAAATGAGACACACAATAAGTTCTCTGACCTCTGATTTAGGCCATGCCTGAAGTGCTGGAGAGTTCGGGGACACAAGATAAGATACAAATAAGCTAGATGGTGATTGTGTCCAGAAATGAATGGCTGGAAAGGTGAGGCAATAAAATAGAACATGTGAAGATTTGTGAGAAGAGCAGAGGATGTTGAGTTTCTGCTATGTGACAGGTACTATTTTAATAAGTACTTTTATAAATTATCTCATTTATAAATTATCCTCAACAATTCCCATTATTCTCATTATTCCTGTCTTTGGGGATAGTTGAGGAAACTGAGGCAGACAGAAGTTAAACATTTGCTCAGGTTTAACTAGTAAGTGTCTAAAACTTGTCTAGTCACCCTGACTCTAAACTCAGCACTGCATGACACATAGTTAAATGAATAAGTATGGATTACATCAAGGGTTCTTTTTTGTTTCACAGACGCCCTTCTCAGAAAAATCAAAAAGCATATAAGATTACAAAGAAAATTGATTTTGTTAAAATATATTATCAAATACTTTTTACAATAAATTCACTCACTCCAGTTTAAGGATCTTAGGATTAGATGTATATTAAAGATCCCACAGATCTTAGATTCTGTGATTTTGCTACTGATGAGTATCCACCAAAATGAGCATTAACCTGACAAACTGGATGATTGACTTGGTTCAATAAGTACTAATCAATGTTATTTGGAGAGTGTCTGTCTTTTCCTTGGTGCAAGGAAATCCTGGGATACCCCAGGATAAAGAAGAATTAGGAGGTATGTGTAGTAGGATCTGAGTTTTCCTTCTGATCTCCCAAGATAAGCTTCTTTTTTAGACCACAGTGGCCCATAGTCCCATTGACTTGAATCCCAGGATATAGACCCCTAGCCTTCACCCCAACCGTAGTCTCAGCTATAAAACTTAACTTTAGATTCAATTCTTATCTTTCAGTCCTAGTTAGTCCCCCCCCCCCCGCCCCATCCCAGCCTTCGTTCCTGACTGCCCCTTACCCCGTGTCTCAGCCAAGCGCTGCACGATATTTTCTGTCTGTAAATGATCTCCAATGTTCTCTTTGACAACAAACAGAACCACAGGCACAGTAGAGGCTCCTTACTCCCTTCACACAATCTCTGAGAATCCATTTTGGATATTTAGCCAGTTAGTCCTAGCTGCTTGCCCATAGGAAGTACTCCTTAGGAGCATTAAAGCCTCAAGCAGGACTGGTAATAATGGCACCTGAACTCCAGACTACCCTCCACAGTGTAAAGCTCTCAGGCATTATTTGGGTGGGATTTAAGGAGTTGGACATTAGGGGTTTTAGCTCTGGTCTAGACATTCCTCTTACACTCAGGCAGGCAGGGCCCATGTGTTGACTGTGATTTGCTCCTTCACAGTGTTGTTTAGCCTATAATTACTGTGTTCTGCTGCCTTTCCTGCCAGCCCTGCCATGCTCACCTGTCATCCATGAAGGACTATTGTTATAAGAAATTCCCGACAGCTGAATAAACCAGACTCCTTCCCCTTCTTAATTAAGCATCCTCTTTGACTTTTATATAGAGGGAAACAACAAATACAAAGCAATTTAACATCTTTTCTCCCCTCTTTTTCTTTCTCCCCATCTTAATTCCCAACATACTGTAAAGTGAACACTGAATTCCTCATCCCCTACTAAGTGAATTCCCTCTCTTTCTTCTCAGCCAAATATCATGGCTGCTTAGAAGGAGTAAGCTCCTCTGTGAACCAGACCTGTTCATGATGTAAATCTTGATGTTTTCACCCACATTCCCCAAACATCTGGTTTAACATATCTCATCTATGCCTGGGACTTGGGGCTACTAAATCTTATCTCTGCCCTTCAGGTTTGCAGCTCAGACATAGGACTTAGTACTTGGTGCCCTTTTTCATGTTTGACTGACCCAGGTGAAAGTCCAGTCACTTTCATATTCTAGTATAGCAACATGTGGGAACCTGATTTGATCAGTCAGTCCCAAATTATTTGAGACTTTATTGAGATTTTACTGTCTACCTGTGGGCTGACAAGTATTCTCAGTTGAGGGAACAAACCTCAGAAACCTTACAGACTGACTGTAGAGAGAAGTCCCACCAGCACTGAAGGGGACAGAATAGAGTCACATGATCATGGGCAGGTCACTTTATCTGCCTAGACCTCAGCTTCCTCAGTTGTAAAATGAGAAGATTGAATTAGATGAACTCTGAGGTCCTTTCAAACTCTAGCATTCTATGACTCCAAATCTTGGGTTAGAGGATTCCAACATCAGTAACTCTGAGAATTACAAGAAAAAAAATAGACCAATTAGCTTGAAAAAGAGAGGACTTCATGGAGGGAGGGAGGCTGTAATCTAGGCCCCGAAAAATAAATAGCTTGGATAGAAGATGTAGGGGCCATAACATCAACCAAAGGACTTAATTCAAGAAGGAAAAGACATATTTGGTGTCCCTGAGATTGTAATAGGGCAATAGGGTAGTATACCTAGTTCAAGAGTAATGGATTAGGTTAAAATGCTAAGGAAGCTTTAAGGGTGCACATGGAAAGGAAAGGGCACCACATACATGAAAGCCTTTAGATCTGTGGAAGAGTAGGAATGGTGGAAGAAAATCGGGTCCAGGGGAATTGGGGAAGAAAACAACATTTTGTTTTTCTAACCAAGAAGGACTGCTTGAAGCAGTGAAGAGGGCAGAGGATTATATTTAGTTTTGTAAGGTCATCTCATGAGCCATTTATTCCAGCCTCTTCATGATGAAAAAAATTAGGCCCAAGCAAGTTAAATGACTTGTCCAAGGTTACATCAGTAAACTAAAAAGCTACCTAGGTACTGAAGCTTGGATTTAAACATGGGTCTTCAGATTCCAGACTCTTTCATTTCACCATTCTTTCTTCTTGAGAAAATAAGAACAAGAACACCAGGTACAGTCTGACATATGTGCTAAAAAAAGAGTTCAGCATTAAAACAGAATCCCATGGCTTTATGATTCCATCTCTTGTCTAAGTCTGTATTTGCCAAGAAATTCCCTCTGGAATCAGATTGACTTTTTTTAGATATTTCTCTTTTTTCTTCTTAAATGTAATTATCTATAATTGTGTCATCAAATTTTATTGTTATATCATCCTTTTTGAAATTACTTTCCTAAATATCTAAAAATGTCAGTTGGATTACAGAGGAAATTCCTTGGCAAATACAGACTTAGACAAGAGATGGAATTAAAGACAAATAACTAAGGATCAATAAAAGGAATAGCATAACTAACAAGGCTAGTTTGATTGAAATGAGACTGATAATAAAAACAATTACATGGCAAAGAAGATGATCAAAGGATAGACCCATTGCTCTGGGTGGGACAGTGATATCTGATGACTGGGGAAAGATTTTTTATGCCAAAGGAAATGAATTTCAAATAATAAGGATTGCAAAAAATGATTATCAGTGAGTTGAAATTACAAATAAGTGAGGCAATAAGAGAATACCTAAATACCTTCAATGAAGATTTATCCCTGAGTACTAAAAGTATTGAAAAAAAAATTGTTGGACTGATCTATGAAAATCAGAACTATTAAGAACAGCAAGTACCTTGACTACCATTCAGAGAGCTCAAAAGGTTGGAACACTGGATTGAATCTAGGGACAAGGGATAACAACTAGACTGTGATTTCATTGGTATAAATCGTAGA
The DNA here is from genome assembly GCA_023553655.1 of Myrmecobius fasciatus. NCBI lineage: Eukaryota > Metazoa > Chordata > Mammalia > Dasyuromorphia > Myrmecobiidae > Myrmecobius > Myrmecobius fasciatus. The sequence goes on from JAJPUD010010793.1 coordinate 42,787, forward strand.
TAAGAAAGCTTCCAGTGCCAATACAAGTTGGCCCCTTGTTAACTTAAGAGTCTTAAAGAGATGCCTCAAATACTGAGGGCTTAAATGACCTCCTCAGGTTATCACACAGCCAGAATTTATCAGAGGTAGGAATTTTAAGTCCTTTTAATATAACTATTACTCAAATCAATTGATGAAATTACAAGGTAACATAATAAAAATGTGTGTGTATATATTATATGCATATAGATATATAGATATAGACATAGAAAAATTCACAATTAGTTTCAAAGGACTCATGATGAAAACTGTTACCCACTTTGAGAGAGATGAAGTCTGATTGCAGATTAAAGCATGCTTTTTTTACTTTCTATATTTTTCTTGCTTTTTTTCCCTCATTTAATGTGGCTAATATGAAATATGTTCTGCATGATTTCATATGTATAATTGATATTTCTTTCTCAATGGTGAGGAAGTGAAAAGAGAAAATTTAGAAGTCAATTTTTTAAAATTAATGTTAAAAAAACAAAATTTTCTTTCATGATTGGACTAAGATATAAGAAGGACATAATAACTGCCTTTAGATGTCTGAAATGCTGACATGTTAAGAGATCTGCCTTTTTCTGTCTTCAGAAAACAGTGGGTTAAAGTTACAGAGATGCACAAAGAAGGAAAAATCTCTTACCAATTAAAAATTATCTGAAAATAAAACTACTTGTAGAAAATATATAGCTACTCATCAGGTATTCTTTTTGCAGTTTCAGGTAACACTTGGACTGGATAAGCTCTAAAGTCATTTCCAGCCTGAGACTTTATTTCTATAAAATTTATTTGTGGCTGGTAGCCAGGTAGAATGATATTTCTCAGAAGCCAAAGTGTAGTAATCTTCAGGATCTATATGGTACTCCATACATTTAGAACCAAACAATTCACTTATTCTCCAACTAAGTAAAAGTTTTCCCTTCTTTCTAACAATTCCATTTCTGCTCAAGACGTCACCTTTTATCCAGTAACCCAAATTCACAACCTTAGAGTTCTTGACTCCTCATATCCACATATCCAATCAGTTATCAGATACCACTACCAAAACATCTCTCTGTTTAGGTGGGCACCAACCTATTTTAGGCCTGGATTATTGTTCTACTCCAAGTGGGTTGAGTGGATATGGAGTCATCTGGGTTTTCATACAGTAATTGACCCAGAAAAGAGCAGGGACCAGCAAATGAAATGAGAAGGTATGTGTCTGAATGCATACATCTCAGTCCACAGTTTTCATATAAGCTGGTGAATGCACAAATATGGTGTGCTAATGCTGTTGTCAGGCTTCGTTTGCAGCTGGGGTTGGGAGTTGGTGCGCCAGTTGAAGCTAGGAAAGACATTTGATTTATTTGGACCTTCAGAAGTTGCCTCAGAATGGTTTCCCAATCCCTTTCTTTCAGCATGGCTGACAGGCAGCACACATGTAGCCTGGCTGAATGCCAGATCCATGGGAAGTAAGATCAAATGAAGAAGAGATGAGGAGTATGGTTGGCAACTTTCAATTGAGGAGCACTGAAAGAGCTATTTGTTGATTTGATAACAATAATAGAAATGTATTGTCTTCCTGGAGCATATATCCAAAATGTAATAGTTTCTCAACCTTTATTAAAATGGATTACTATTATGAACTTCTGATTCATAGGAGCCAAAAAAATTCTGCAAGAAAAAACTTAATAACATTATTAAACATTTCAAAGTTTTGGGCAAGAAAACTAGGACTTTTGGAGGACAGGTAATATCTTCATCATTGCTGCTGTTGAAATTAAGGACTTCAGGGGGAAGAAAAAGCACATTCTGAGTAAGGAGGATGGTGTCTGAAAATGGAATTTAGATTTCTGGATCTTCACTTAAAATATAAGAAGAACAATTCCTATCCACTGATAAGAATAAACTGATGACTGGAAAACATGTGTTTGCATAGAGTCTTTCCTTTCCAGTCAAGAAGACTTTAAACTAAAAAGGGAGCAAAGGAAGGAGAAAATTACCTGTTTATATTTACCAAGTTAGATACCTTAAAGAATGGGAAGTTTAAGTAGAATAGTGGGCATCTAAGTAGCATAGCACATGGAACACCAAATCTGGAGTCAGGAAGACCTAAGTTCAAATCCAGCGTCAGACACTTACTAGCTGTGTGACACTGGGTAAGCCATTTCTCCCTGTTTGCCTCAGTTTCCACATCTGTAAAATGAGCTGGAGAAGGAAGTGGCAAACCATTCCAATATCTTTGCCAAGAAAACCCCAAACAAGTCAGACATAACTGAACAACGATATTAACTACAAAAGGAAAATTAGCACCTCATTGTAGTCACCCCAAAATTCAAAATTGGCTTTCGTATAAGGAGACAAATTTGGACTTGTAAATATCACTAAAGTATTGTGAGACCCATGATTGGACTATGACTCAGGAATAATATACTTTATTCAAAAGAAAAAGGATATATAAAAGAAATGATAGAGTAACATTACATAATTAAAGGATATAGAGTGGAAAATCTTTGTGAGTGGGGTATAGAACTTACTTCTATTTGAGAATTTGTAGTAGAGAGGAAAGGAGAGCTTAGTACAGTTTGATATGAGCTATAAATTTGAGAAAAGATTTCAAAAGGCTCAAATGGTTCAGTAGGTTTCTATGGACTAAAATCTACAATAATGGAAAGCTTTCAAGGATGATGCAGAGTGATATAATGATAATGAGAAGAAAAATTGGAGGAGGGCAAAAAGGCATAAGCCAGCGAGCTTGACTTCAATTTATCATTAAGAGGATGGTTAGTGAACATTTGGAAAAAGAAGTTGTCATCACAGAAAGAGCCAACTTCATCAAGAGCAGACCCAGACTAAACTTTCTTTTTTGACATGTTTACTAGAATCATAGCTCTGAAGCTAGAAAGGGATCTCAGAGGTTGAATAATACAATCCCCTCATGTTAGAGATGAGACAGTGATCTTGCCCAAGATCACATAGAGGCAAGCATTAGAGATGGAATTTGAACCTAAGAGTACCTGAGCAATGGTCTTTCCACATTATTTTTGAGAACTCTTTTTAACGATGGGACTCTGTGGACTTGGCCACAGGCCTAGTAAGAGACTAGCCCCAAACAGTCCTGTGTATTCAGTCCAAGAGAATTCTCTCTTCTCACTTCCCTCACCTGTCTTCAAGAGAAGAGCCAAGACAGATGAGATGATGAGCTAGAGAAATAAAATTCAATCATCCATCCATTAGTTGACCAACATAGTTGCTAGTCATGTGTTCTCGATTTATTGGAGAAGACAAAAGAAGCAGAATTGATTACTGCCTTCAGAGAACTCATTGTGTTGAAGAGATAAGAATGAAACTTGTGAAGTAATTAGTGAATAATGAAAATGTGTTTGTATGTATGTGTGTTTATATAACCAGTGCACTGCAGGGATACTGAGCCTACTAAAACTTGAGATCTGGAATATAAGTCTAGCCACAGACTTATTGCAAAATTTCTCTTATCTAAGGAACAGTTTAGCTAAATTCAGAAAGATTCATCACCCGCTTGGCCTTAGGTTCATGAATTTTTCAGCCACAGTAATTTTCCAAAATCTTCAACAAATTTATGGAAGGGTTAGATTATATTAATCAAAGGAATACTATCACTGATGAAAATCTCTGAATAGGCCTACATATACATGAATGAAGATTGGACTGAGACCTTTTTTTTCATTGGTAATGAGAGATCCCAGGGAGGAACTTCCTTCATCAATACAGATTGGCATTTCCTCTTTGGCTCACACACAGTCCTGGAGAGTTGTCTAAGGCACTGAGAAATCAAATGATTTAAGCCTGGGTTCACAAAGTTGAAATGATTTAGTCAAAAAGCAAGTCCAGCTTTTCCTGGCTCAGGGTCATCTCCCTCATCACTGTACCAGTCTTGTCACACGTATGCATGCATAAAGCAGAGAGAGAGACACACACACACACACACACAGCATGCCGAGTCTTGGTGTAGTGTTTTAGTTTTAGTGACTTAAATGTATATGTGGAGGTGGGGGATGTGTACAGACGATGCCAAAAGTTATAGTGCAGTTTTCAAACTGGCTTAAAATGTGTGTGTGGGGGGGTGCATGTGCTTGTGTGTCAAAAGTTTTTTAAGCTGGCTTAAAACTGCCCTAACATGTTGGGCACACTGTATGCAGATGCATATAGATATCTAAATACATAATCATGTATAATGCTATTAGTTCTGAAACGCAGTGAATAGGGTACAGCACTAGCACTCTAGAGCACTAGATTTAGAATCAAGAAGGTCAGGTTCACATCCTCTAACACTGTCAGGGTGACCTTAGGAAAGTCACTTTATCTTACTGAGCCTCCGTCATTTCATGTGTAAAATAAAAACTGCTATAGTCCCTACCTCACAAGTTTGTTATGAGGCTCAAATGAAGTTGTATGAAAAGTGCTGTGCAAAATTTAAAGCTCCCGGTAAATCTAAGTTAGCATTACCATCATGTGGTTCTCTATGTCAGGCTTAGAAGCCGAGGGGCATGGAGAAGCTTCAGATACTCACCCCCCCCTCAGTCACACCTGCAGCCCTTGCCAGCTGCCACCCTCCATGGTTCCCATCTCCCTCATAGCTCCGGACTGTTGTTTGTTTGCACCCAGTCCTCGAGCATTTAGGCTGTTCCCTTGAATCCCTGGCCCCTTGTCACATTGCCACTGTTGTGGTGTCAGGTCTCTCCACAATCCTTGGGACCTGGCCCACTGGGCAGTGCTTTCATACGTCCCTTATTGGCTCCCTTTCCCCTCCTCCAGCCCCCTGCGGCTTCCCCCTCCTTCATCTGTCAACTAAGAACCGCGACTCAGACATCACAGAAAATAATGGAGGCCATTTGATGAAGGCTCCCCTCATCTTGGGTCTCAGATGGCCTGTGCCCCGGCTTCTCTCCCCTGCCCCAAGAGAAGTTGCCCCTTGCCTGCCCACGTGGCGTGGTTTTCCCCTTCCAGTGCCCCTCTGTTGTCCCGGCCCTCTCTTCCTCTTCATTCCTCCCTTGCCTTCTGTTTGTGTGCTGCCTATGCATCTGCTCCGTGCTCCTCCAGCCTTGCTCTCCCCCTGCATCTCTCGTGCCTAAGCTGCTTGAGAAGACCCTCCACTCTCCTCCCTCGGCCCTCACCTTTCGGACCGCTCTGCTGCCTTCTCTGGGTCAGCCCCTGGGCTCTTTGTTCTTCACCCATTCAAAGCTTGTTTGCATTGTTACTTTCTTGTTCTCTTCGTAGGCAGGGGACTACCTTTTAGCTTTCTTTATGTCCCCAACACTTAGCACAATGCTTGACGTGTAGTAGGCACTGACCCAAGTAAGTGCTACACAATAACTTAAACCAAATGTCACACAGGAAGGGAGTACCTGAGTCAGGACTTGAACTCAGAGCTCCAGTGACTGTAATCCTCAGGCTTTTTACCACACTGCTGCTGTGTGTACCTGTACACACCTGTGTCACAAATGAAGAGGTGTGTACCAGGCAGCAGCACTTTATATGATCAATTAAAAAATAGTTCTTACATTGATATAAATTGGGTTAAGAGGTCAAATAATGATCTGACACCCTCAAAGAAGAAATTCTTTTCTGTTCAGCAGGACATTTATCCATGCCCACAAAATATCAGGCACTTCTAAGCTTTGAGACTAAGAGGACAAAAACTCTTCCTCCTCTCAAAGATTTGCTTCTTGAGTTGAGCTTGGAAGTTCCAAGAGGTAAAGATAAAAGTCGAGCACTGGAGGCACAGATGACAATCTGAGCAGTGAAATGTCATGGCCAAAGGTAGATAGTTTGATTAGAATATTGTAAGTAAGGGGGAATGATGTGTGACCATGAAACAGGCTAAAGGGCTTTAAATGTCAACATTCATGTTCTGTCCCAGAGGCAATTCCAAATCACTAAAGCTTCTTGAAGAGGGGTATGACACAATAAAACATGTGTTTTAAGAAAATCCTTTTGTTGGCTGGGTGGAAAATGGCTTGGAGAGGAGAAACACTGAAGGCAAAGAAACCAATTTGAAAGTTATTGCAATAGACCAGGTCAGGGGGATTATGAGACTCAACAAGTTAGTACTATGTGAGTAGAGAGAAGAGAATGAATGTTCTAGTTATATGGAAGAAGTAACCCCTAAGCCATGAGTAGGTCCAGATGGTAGAATATGATGAGACCTGTTTTAGTTTAAAAAAACCATTATTGGATCTATCCATTCCTGCTACCTATTGTCCTATATTTCCCCCTTTTGTAGCTAAAAGTCCTTGCAGAGAGGCCTTCTGTATTCATCACCCCTCACTTCTGAACTCTGCAGGCTGACTTCCAACCTCATGATTCATTTGAAGCAGCAGCTCTCTCCTGTTACTAATGATCTCTTAATTGCCAGATCCAGTGGCCTTTTCTCATTCATCCTTCTTGATCTCTCTGCCGCCTTCAGCATTGTTGATTACCCTCTTTCCCTGATACTCCCATGTCTCTGGGTTTTCATTACACTACTATATCCTAGTTCTCTTCCTGTGTCTAACTGCCTCTTCTCACTGTCCTTTGGCTAGATCTTTAAGTCACCCTTACTAACCATGAGTATCCCCAAAAATTCTGTCTTGGGTCCTCTTCCTTTCTTCCTCAGTACAATTAAACTCTGTGATCTCGTCTGCTCCAGCAGATTCAGTTGTCTCTGTACAGATATTCTCAGATCTGGTTTTCAGTCCTGACCTCCAGTTTCTCATTTCCCATTCCCTATCAGACTTCTCAAACTGGATATCCTATAAGATATGTCCAAAACTGAACTCATTATTTTTCTCGTAAAGCTCTCCCGTCTTCATCACTTCCCTATCACTATCGAGGATGGGTATTCTCATTCTTGCATTCATTTAGGCTCATAACCACATGTCATTCTTGTTCCACTCCAAAGCCTGTTGATTGTACCTTCATAATACCTTTCAGATACTCCCTTCCTCTGACACAACCATCAGCCTGGCTCAGATTTTCACAGTCTAAATCCTAGACTATTGGAATAGTCTTCTGGTTGCTCTCTTTGCCTCAGGTCTCTCTTTCTCTTCAACTCAACTATCAGAGTAATCTTCTAAAAAGTCAGATCTGACCATGTTGCCTCACTCCTCTTTCTCTTGAATAAACTTCAGAATAAAATCTAACATTCTCTGCCTGGCTTTAAAAGCCCTTCGTAACCTATCCCCTTCCTGACTTTCCAAGTCTTCTTATAGTACCTTATTCCCTCCCACATTCTCTGCACTCCAGTAACACTGGCCTCCTGACTTCCTTACAGATGACACTCCATCTCAGGATTCTGGGCATTTTCACTGGTTATCACCCATACAAGGAACTCTCTCCTTCCTTATCTTCTCCTCCTAGCTTCCTTAACTTATTTCAAGTTCCTGAAAAAGTCCTATCTCCTACAAGATTTCTTTTTTAGGCATCTTTAATTTTAGCACCTTCCTTCTGAAGTTATCTTTCATTTATCCTGCACAGCTCTGATTTGCTCATAGTTGTTTGTGTATTCTTCTCCCACTTGACAATAAATCCCTAGAGAGCAGGGGCTAGATTTTTTTGTTTGTTTGTTTTAATGTTCTTTGTATGCCTAATACTTAGAAGAGTGTCTGGAATATAATACATACATAACAAATGTTTGTTGACTAACTGATTGACTTTAGCAGAGGGTGTCTTGAATTTGAGGTAGTGGTTAATCTGGAGAGAAGTTGGGATGGAGGGAGATAAAAGGAAGATGATGTTTGGTTGTGAGAATCTTGAAAGCCAGATTGAGAAGTATTTATTCAATTTGGTAGGGAGCCTATGAAGGTTCTTGAGCAGGATAAAATCCTCCTAACCTAATACTCTGCTCACCAGGGATGTAGGGATAGATGGATGGAAGATAAGGGATAGGATTAGCCAATCCCATACTTAGGAGGCAGGGGTTTGGTTTAGGAAGTTGTTTGGCCCCAAACCAAGTAAAGTAGCTGGTGTTTATAGAGAGAGAGAGAGAGAAACACCAAGAAGCTGTGGACAATTATTTTAAAATATTCCAATTTGGATGAAAATATAAAAGAGATATTTAAAATATTTATTCTATTAGTAGAAGTGCTTACTGCGTCACTTTCAGCATGTCAAAAAAGCATTCTCTTACACATGATGGATAGCAGCTTGTAATTATATATGGGAGAAAATTGCTGAGCAGGCCATATTTAACTTGGGAGGAGAAGTAGCAGCCTGGGCCTTCGAGGGTTAATTTTATTCTCTAAATAATATAAAAAGTGCTGAGTCCATGCCTTTTGCCTGGAGTAGAAGTCTTCAAATGGGCCCCAGAGAGTTTATAATATTCTACTGAATCAAGTGAAATTGTTAACCTTGCTTCATAAAGCGATGGCTTGTTAAAGATGCGTGGTCCCTTTTCTGGTGAATAATTTAGGATAGGAGTAAATCTCAGATCATTCAGTGTTTCTGTGTCCAAGCTGCCGACCCACCATCTGCCTTCAGTACCAGGGGGAAGGGAGCTCAGCAGTCTCTGCTGGGGTAGATGAACTGGTCGTCTCCCCTCCCCAGTCCCTTGTTGGCCATATAGGCTTAAATGCCTGCTTCCAGTGTCCACTTTGGTGCCCTCCCCCACATTGTGCTCCAGTGAAGAGATTCCTTCCCTGATTTTATTATAACCCTATAAGCGAAATCCATTATGATTTATAATTTATCATGTACTGTTGCCAGGGGCTCATCTTGAGTACTTTTTAGAATTTCTTCCCGTACTTTGTGGAAGACAAAGCCCAACCTTTGGCCAACCAGTGGGCCTTGGCCAGAGGGGACCCCTCCCTGCTGCCCCCAGATAAAGGTGATGAGTTTTTAATGAAAATTCTCCTCATAGTTCCAGTGAGCAGGAATGTCCATCTTGTGTGGCCATTAATAATGAATGAGGAGAAGTGAGGGTAAGAGTATTCTTTTCTCCAGCCTTCCCTTCTAAGGCTTCAGGGAAGCAAGTATTCAGAAACCAAGAGTCTCTAAGCTGAAGAAAAGATCACCTTTTCAAAATAAGTGCTCAGACTCCAGGTTTCCACATACTAGATCATGTCATTACAAACTAGCATGGTCATATAATACTTGTACTTTTTTCCTAGTTCTTTCCTATCTGTCCTTTCAGCAGCCTTTGAAGGTGAGCAAGACTGGAATTATCATCTCCTTTTAAAATTTGGGAAACTGAGGCTCAGAGAGTTGCTGTGTTCAGCAGCCCTGACTTAGTTGTAGTCCAAGGATGTCACATGAGACTTGCTACACTAGATCAGTGTTTTGCCAGAGCAAAAACCACTAGCAACATGATAGTTAGGTGTTCTAACTGATGTGAGAAAAGAAACCAGCTGGGGTGTTGGCCAGGAGACTAACATTTTGTCTTGCCTTCATCCCAGATCATAATATCACACTTTGTGTATTTGGGACATACCAAAAATGTTCAAGAAGAGGGACTTAGATTCATCCGTTTTTCTTTTATACACAGAACCTCGCATAATATCAAGAATACTTAATAAAATATATTTATAGAATGCTTTACAAATCTTAAAGTGTTATATAAATGCTAGCTGCTGTTGTTACTACCAGTTGATTACATCAGATACCTCATCTTCCTCTTGGTCTATCTTCCTTTAAAGTGATATAACTGGTTTTCTAGAATTGTCTCCAGGTTCTGGTGAGGTGGGAATGCAATATACAACATTGTGATACAATGAAAAGAGTATTTGGAGACCAAAGATTTGGATCTTATCTTTGCTACTTACTGCTTGGGCAGCCTTGAACAGATCATCTTACCTTTACCTATACTGATTGTAAACTCCTTGATAGTAGAAACTGCTTCTTTTTATCTTTGTCTACCTAGTACCTAGCATAGATAAGCACTTAACAAATGCAGATCAATTCTAGGCCCCAATTTCTTCTGTAAAATGAGTAACTTGGATTAAATGACCTTTAGAATCAGTTCTAAATCTAAATCCTGTGTGTGGTCTCCTTTGCCACTTGTTAGCTTTGACTCTTCTGTGGAATCATTTTGAGAAGAGGGACATTTTGTCTTTGGATCTTTTTCGCTTTACACATAATAGGGGCTTAATAAATGCTGGTTGACTACCACATTTTACAACTCTCCCAGGATAGGAGATAAAAGCTACCTCTTCATGTGGGCTGAGATCTGGTGGATAACAGGCTCTACCTTCACTTTCAACTCCCCTGCTCTCCCCTACTGCAGTCAGGTCCTTCTGCCTTTGATGTGCCTACTCAGAGATCGGCTAAAGGGAAATCCATTATTATTTTTCAGTCTTATGTGGATTGAAGAAAACATGGGAGTAATAAGTTAGCAGAGACTGGTTCAGTTCAGCAAACTTTTAAGTACCTAAGTACCTATTGTGAGACAGAAAAATTGCTCACTGGGCCTCATCAGGAAGGTCTGAATTCAGATCAGTCCTCAGACACTTTAGCTTTGTAATACTCGGCAAATCACTTAACCTCTGCCTATCTCAGTTTCCTCAACTGTAAAATGGGGATGTTAATAACACCTACCTCCCAGTGCCCTTGAACAGATAAAATGAAAAAAACATTGCAAAGTACTTTGCAAAACCAAAAGTGTTATACTGTACAAATGCTAGTATTACTTTGTGCAAAATATTGTCCTGTGCACTAGAAAGATGAAAACAAAAGTAGAATAGTGCATTTTCAAGGACTTTAAATTTTAAAAACTTCCAGGACCCAACAGAAATATTAAATTAATGGAAACTGGAATACCTGACATTCTATTTTCTGTGCTGTCAGAGATGGATGGTTTCCTTGATATCTGAGGGAATAGTTATTTGGAGCAACAGCCATTGGTTCCCCCTCTCCTTGTGATCCCAGGGAAAGGTACCCCTGTTGGGGGTATGAAGATCCCCCCCCCCCAAAGAAGTCATGGGTTAATTCCTTTGTCATAAATCCAGTCTTCTAGTCTTCCTTCCATCAGAATATGTGCTACAGCAAAATACAGCTCTGCTGATAGACTAACCCATTAGGGAATCCTGTCAGAATTTATTCTTTATCCTTGTGTCTGCTATCCTATCTAGCCTTCATTCTATCAGAAATCAAAGGGCAGCTAGGTGGCGCAGTGGATAGAGTACCAGCCCTGAAGTCAGGAGGACCTGAATTCAAATTTGATCTCAGACACTTAACATTCCCTAGCTGTGTGACCCTGGGCAAGTCACTTAACCCCAATTGCCTCAGGAAAAAAAGAAAGAAAAGAAATCAATCATCAGGCTTTTGGATTAGCATCTACTGTGTTGTGTGTGGAATCCTTTGAGCTCAAGTAAAAGACCACAAGAGCTCACGTAAAAGACCATAAGCGTCTGCAGCGTCAATAGCAATTGGTCATTCTTCCTTTGGTTGATAATCTCTAATGTTGGGAAATTCATTATTTCCCTAAGCTAAACTATTTTTAGGAAATTTTTCCTTATTTGCACCTGATATCTACCTGTAACTTGCCCCATTGTTACCTCTCCAGGTCAATCCTAATTCTGTCTCTTTGAAGCCATGCATAAGTTCAATTCTTTTTCCCTGTGTTTAGATTATCACTTAAAGTCCCTTTCAGCTCAAAATCCAGGTATTTGCATAATATACATATTTCCACATTCACTGTCTTTCCCCATCATCAAATGAGAACAGTTCCAGAAACATTAAATTGACCTCATGTAAGTTTTCTTATAAACAGACTATATCTAAATTCTTATTGCCTTTCCATTGCGTACTTCTTAGAATCCCAGAGTTAGAAAGGACCTTAGAAATTAATCTAGTTTTTAAATTCATATCAAAACAGGAATTCCCTCCATAAATGGATCAATCCAGTTTCTGTTTCAAGACGTCCAATAATGAGGCTTTTCCACTATTTGTAGAGGTAACATACCCTGCTTTTGAATGGTTCTGATTATTGAGGAGTTTTTTCTTCTAAAAAGTTAAAATCTATCCCTCTAATTCCTTCCCTTTAGTCCTTGTTTGATGAAGTAGTTTAGTACAGTGGAAAAGCAAAGTGGATTTAGAAATAGAAGATGAGGGGCAGCTAGGTGGCGCAGTGGATAGAGCACCAGCCCTGAAGTCAGGAGGACCTGAGTTCGGATCTGGTCTCAGACACGTAACAGCTGTGTGACCCTGGGCAAGTCACTTAACCCCAATTGCCTCAGCAAAAAAAAAAAAAAAAAAAAAGAAAAGAAATAGAAGATGAGTGGGAAACACTCCCACAGGGGAAGAAAGATATTCTCAAATGGGAGAAGCAGACGTTACACTGGGCAGAATCTGCAGCATTTTAGGGCTTAAAGAGACCTCCCTCTGAAGGACTACAGTGTCTCTGGACAGCACCCTGTTTCAGAAGGGTAATCAGAGCTGCTACACAGGGAAAAGTAAGGATCATAGAGAAAAGAAGAAAGTAATAAACTGCCTAGTTAGAGGCAGAAGAAAATTCCTGCCATGGAGCAGTGCTTCTCTCCTCCAGCTTCCTCTAGAAAGTGGTATTTCTAAGACTAAGTTATAATAAAAAGGTGCAGAGAGAGGGGAGGCCCCAGAGAACAAATCTACAAAGTACTAACAAACTGTTTAGAAGAGGGAATTCAGAATAGATGCCTTAGAAGCTTTGATTCCATGAATAATACAGAGACTAAAGAAAGAACAAAGAAAAGGTATGAATCAAAGAATAAAAGTCTAGAATAGACAACAAGGGAATAAAATAACGAAAAAAGAAAGGAAAATAACCTTTAAAAAAAGGGATACATGGATAAAGTAAATTGAGAAGAAAGGAGGGAGAATTTTCATTGAACTAGTTAACTGAGAGAAGGGGAAAATTAGTTAATTAGCTAGAGGAAGTAATAAGTTAAAATTTGGATTGTAAAATTGGTTGTGTTACTGGCTAGGTTAATGATCATGGGCAAATGCTGTCCTCTCTCAGAGCCCAATCTCAGGTGGTAACCCTAGTCCTTCTCTTCTTATAAACATTGCCATGTCCCCAATAGAGTAACTATCCCAAAATGAGAGGTCTAATAACACAACTCATAAAAATCTGATGTCAATTGAATATGCATTCATTAAGCACCTAGTACATGCCAGAAACTGTTTTCATAGGCACTAGAATTTTTTTTACAAATTACAAAGACAAAAATCAGCCCCCACTGTCAAGGAGCATGTAGTAAATAACATGCACATAGAGAAGAAAATACAAAATAAATACAAAATCACTGGCCACTGTGAGAATAAGGAAAAGCCTCTAGTAAAAAGGGACATTAAGCAAATTCAAGAAGTGGGATAGAAAAGCATGACTAGGAAAAGGGCACCAAGTTGGGAAGATTGACTGGAACATGGGGACTCCATAGCAAGGTCTCTTGAAGCCCAGTTGAGAAGTTCTTTAGATATTGTCCAGATGTGTTTGCTTCACATCCTAGAAGCAAAAGGATCATAGATTGTAAATTTTGAGTTACTCTGCAGGCCCCTGAGTCCATCTCCTTTTTCTGAGTGAGGAAAGTGAGACATACAATGGCTTACCCAGATAGCCACATAAAGCTAGTTAAGCAGAGAAAATGTGGGCAGACCAATGTTTTAGGGATTTTAATCTAGTAGCTGGATGGAGAATAGATAAAGGAATATGGAGATAAGACCATTTAAGAAGTTCTTGTATGAGAAATATTATGAAGTTAGAATGGACATGACTTAATAACTGATTAGATATGGAGAGTGAGGAAAAGAATACACAGATGAAGATGACTTCTGTTTTAGGAACCTGGGTGACTAAAGAATGATTGGGCCTATAACAGAAAAATAGGTTTAGAGTAAAACAACACATTCCGTTTTGGACATGTTGAGGTTGAGCTACATATGGACATTCTTCTGGATGTTCATCAAGCAATCAGTGATGCAGGGTTGGAGTTGAAGAAAGATAAAGCATTATACATTTGGGAGATACCTGCAGAGAGATGATAATTGAACCATGAGAACTTATGAGATCACCCAAAGAGTACATGGGAAGAAGAGGAACAAGAACAGAGAGCATTCACAGAGAAAAGGTGGTACACAAACGACTGAAGGAGTCAAGAAAGTATGCTCAGGCAATTAAATCAGAAGAGAGCCCTGCCATACAGTGTCAAAAAGAGAGCATTTGGGAGAGAAGGGAGTCAAAAACCAGATTGTAAGGAGTTGGAAGTGGTGAGTGTAATGTGAAAAAGTAGAGGTGACAGATGTAGGTGACGTTTTATAGAAATTTGTAAAAAGGAGCAGAAATTATAAGATAATGGCTTGAGGCAATGGGAGGACCAAGTGAAAATTTTTTAAGGATGATGAGCTCTGAAATTATTTTTGGGTAGCAGAGAAGGAGGCATTGGAGAAAGGGGTTGAGATGCAGGGGCCTTAACCAAGGAGAATAAAATCTTTTTCTGAAGATCCAAAGCAAAGGAGAAATGAGATTTTAATTGTAGAATTAGGGCTGTCAAGTCTGAAATGAAATTCTCTATTTAGAATGAGAAAATAGTAAGGGTGGCCTGAGGAGAGACAACATTTTGAACCATATATACTGAGAAGGGTTGCAAGGAGTACCATCAAGAAAGAGTAAAAGGATTGTCATGTAACAGTGAGAGCCCAGTTACTACAAATGTGTAATCTCCTGAAGCAAAACACCAGTAAGTTCAGGGAAGGCAAGATAATTCAGTGTTGGTGTGAATTGTCTTGAAAAGACAGACAGGTGTCCACCAGTACTAGTAATGCACACCGGCTAGCCTAGATTTATTTATTTTTAAATAATTTGCTGAGGCAATTGGGGTTAAGTGACTTGCCCAGGGTCATACAACTAGGAAATGTTAAGTATCTGAGACCAGATTTGAACTCAGGTCTTCCTGACTTCAGGGCTGATGCTCTATCCCCTGTGCCACCTAGCTGCCCCATGAATTGAATCTTAATAATATAACTGTTCAAAAATTTGAAGGCTGTGGAGGAAGAACTTGACTTGTTCAACTTGACCCAAGAGGGCAAGCTCAGAAGTAATGGGTAGAAGTGGAAAATAGATTAATTAAGACTTAATAACAAGATAAACTTCCTAATGATTATGATATCTTCCTTTTGTTGTCCCCAGTGCATAGCTCAGTGCCTGTATGCACTTAATAAATGTTTATCTTTGGATTGGAATCACTAATAATAAGGGAAATTCACATTAAAATAACTCAGATACTACCTCACAACCATCAGATTGGCAGAACTGATTTTTTTAAAAAGAAAATTTAGAAATGCTAGAGGAGCTATGGAAAAACAAGTTACATCAGTGCACTATTGGTAGAGCTATGAATTGGTCCAACTATTCTGGAAAGCAATTTGGAACTATGACTCAAACAGCTCTGTGTGTGTTTAGTCCAGCTATACTACTACTACTAGGTCTGTAACCCCCAAAAAAATTAAAGATAGAGGAAAAGAATCCATATGTACAAAAATACTTATAACAGCTCTTTATGTGATGGTAAAGAATTGGAAACTGAGAGGGGAGGACACTACCAATTGGGAAATAACTGACCAGGTTATGGCATATATTATGTGATAAAATTTAGGGTTAGAGTCAGTAAGAAATAAAGGTATGTGCTTTTAGAAAAATGCAGAAACACTTCTATGACCTATTACAAAATAAAGTGAGAACAATCAGGAGAACAATTTATACAATAATTTTGAAGCTCTTAAAAACTGAACATGGCTTTTCTCAACAATGAGATGATTTAGGCCAGTTCTAATGGTCTTATGATGAAGGGAGCCATTTGCACCCAGAGAGGACTGTGGGAACTGAGTGTGGACCAATGTTTTAGGGATTTTAAACATAGTATTTTTTACTCTTTTGTGGTTCTTTGTTTGCATTTTGTTTTCTTATTTTTTTTCTTTTTGATCTGATATTTCTTGTGTAACATGATATTTGTGGAAATACATATAGAAGAATTGCCCATGTTTAACATATATTGAATTACTTGCCATCTAGGGCAGGGGACAAGGGAAGGTAGGGAAGAAATTTGGAACACAAGATTTTGCAAGGGTGAATGTTGAAAATTACCCATGCATATGTTTTGAAAATAAAAAGCTTTAGTTTAAAAAAAAAA
>JAJPUD010010794.1:0-13452 GCA_023553655.1 Myrmecobius fasciatus
GCTCAGGGGCTCCGCTGCACACTCTTGCTCCGCGTCCAAAGGGCACATGCAGCCTCGGGCACCGGATCAGGGGCGGGCGGGCTGGCGGGCGATCGGGTCACTTCTCATCCCTGTGCTGATGACCCTCAGATCTCCTGGCCAACGCCCACCCCTCTCCTAACTTCCCATCTGGAAGCTTCAGCCGCGTGCTGGCCATCTAGAAATGGGGGGCCAGGTGGCGTCCTTCCTCCCGACCCTCCAAGGTGGCCTCATTATCTGGGCCGCCACAGCCTCAAGTTCCCCATTACCATCACGGACAGACCCCCCCTCCCCAAGGATCTGCACAGTTTTATAACCCCCTGGGCCCTCTTCCAAACTGCTTTCCTGAATGCTTGGATCAGTTTACAATTCCACCAACAATGCATCAGTGTCCCAGTCTTCCCACCTCTTCTCCAACACTTACCATAAAACCCTAGCTTTCACAGGAAACCTTTCCTGATTCCCCCTGGATTCCTGTGCCTCCTTTTTGTTGTTAACCTTCAGTCCACCTTGTCCATAGCTTGTTTGCACATCTTGTTTGCCTGCCATCTCCTGCAAGGGACTGTGAGCTCCTTTAGAGCAGGAATTGTTGGTTTTTGCTCTTTTTTCCGCTCCCTACTGGTTGAAACAGTGCCTGTGCATGTTTATTGACTGTTTCTGCCGCCTGTCTTTCTGTGTCTGTCTCTTGTCTTCCATCCCTCTCCACCGGATGCTTTCTTCTGCAGTTTGGGTTTCACCTTCCAGTTTTCTCAAATACAAACTAGAGCTGGTAGGGGAATGGGGATCCTTCCACCAAGCCAGCGTGCTGCCCATCCTTCCCAGGATCCAACCTGGCCAGCTCATCCAAGCAATCCTGCCTCTCATCCCCAGGCTTCTGAGTCACCAACTCTGCTGTGCTTCTGGCCATCCAGACAGAGCAGTGAGGCTGTCCACAGATGATCTGCCCCATTCATCCAGGGCTCTCTGCCTTGCCTCAAAGGCAGTCCCTGGACAGGCAAGGGTCTGTCCCAGTCTCACTTGGTAAAAGAACAGAATCCCTAAGCCACAGGCAGAACACCAGGCCTGAGAGAGACTCCAAGGATGTCTAGTCCAAGTCTCATTTAAAAGGAGGAGTGACTGAGGCCCCAGGAGGGAAAAGGTATCCCAGCTCACTCAGGTAGGAAGGGGCAGGGCTGGCTGTTGAGTTCCCCTTCTCCCACTCTAGAATTCTCTCTACTTCAGCCAGTCCATCACAAGTGCATTGGAAGGGGGACAGAGCTAGGACCCTTTGAGGACGCCACCTGGCTCCCCATTTCTAGATGGCCAGCGGGCGGCTGAAGCTTCCAGATGGGAAGTTAGGAGAGGGGTGAGCGTTAGCCAGGAGATCTGAGGATAAAACCTTCAACCGTCACCTTGCAAAACCCTGTGTTCCAAATGTCTCTCCTTCCCTCCTCCTTCCCCCTCTCCTAGACAGCAAATAATCCAGCATAGGTTAAACAAGTTCAGTTCTTCTAAACATCTTTCCACATTTATCACAAGAAAAATCAGATCAAAAAGGGGAAAATGAGCAAGAAAACAAAAAGCAAGCAAACAACAAAGGGGGAAATCCTGTGTTGTGAGGGGGTCTCGAAGAATTTAGACAATCGGGGACATTTTACAGGAAGAATTCAGGCAAGGGAGCACGTGAGCCAAGGCTGGCCACGCTAGCTGGCCCTGGGGCTGAAAGTGTCTTGAGAACCAAGAGGAATAGGATGAACCTCACTGGGTTGTCTACTGAAGATTATTCAGTGGGGTCAGATCTGGGTTTTGAAACACTTGTGTGACAGCAAAAGGAAATATGGATTGACGGGGCTAAGGTGGAGGTGGGAAGACTGGAGGAGGCTCCCGCCTCTGATTTTCCAGGCCTGGAAACCATTCTCCAGGCTTCCAGTCCGTTGGGCACTAATGGAAGATATGGCCAATAGGGGCTCCTGGAATCTTGAGGCCATCCTCTGCATCCATTCCTTGGTCCTGATTGCCCCATGACGGGAGAGCTGTTCCTTCTCATGGCCACCGCCTACTTCCCTGCCTTCTTTGGAGACAAAGCTCAAGAAAAGCCTGGAAAGGTTTACGTAACCTGATGCTAAGTGAAGTGAGCAGAACCAAGAGAACATCGGACACGGCAGCGGCAAGATTACGTGATGATCAACTCTGATGGACGCGGCTCTTTCAATAATGAGGTGATTCACAGCCATTCCATTAGACTTGTAAGAGAGAACTATGGGAACTGAGTGTGGATCACAGCGTAGTCTTTTCACCTTTTTTGGTGTCATTTGTTTGCTTGTTTTCTTTTTTCTTTCTCTTTTTTTTGATCTGATTTTTCTTCCGCAGCATGATCAATGTGGAAATATGTTTTTAAAAACTGCACAAATCTAACCTATATTAGATTACTTGCTGTCTAAGGGAAGGGGAAGGGGAGGAGGGAAAGAGAAAAATTTGGAACACAAGGTTTTGCAAAGGTGAATGTTGGAGACTATTTTGGGCTGTGTTTTAAAAAATAAAAACTATTATTTAAAAAGAAGGCAAAGCTCAAATCCCCCCTTCCGCAGGAGGCCTTTCCCTATCCCCCAGCTGTGAATGTTCACTCTGGGATTACCTTTTATCCGCTTGGTATAAATCATTATATCCGAGCTGAATAACAGGCTGAGTTTCTCTTAGGGCTGGGCCTGCCTCTGCCTTTCTTTCTGTTTCCAGAGCTTGGTAGAGTCCCTGGCCCCCTAGTAAGGCCTTAATGATTGTGGTGGCTTAGTTTGGATGAAACCTGGAGGAATGAGAGGCTCCCTATCACCCCCAGAACAACTGCAGACTCCTCAGCCCTCCTTGAGACCCTCCATCCTTAGATCCAAACTGGCCAGATTAAATTGCTTCCCGTCATATAGTTTATTTTATTTTATTATATTTTTTTTTGCTTTTTGTTGAGGCAATTGAGGTTAAGTGACTTGCCCAGAGTCACACAGCTAGGAAATGTTGAGTGTCTGAGGTCGGATTTGAACTCGGGTCCTCCTGACTTCAGGGCTGCCATCATATATTTTAAACTTCAGCCAAATTGATGCATTAGCTATTTCCTGAACTCTACAACCCGGGTCCCATCTCCTCACCTTGCTCTAGGCTGTCTGCCTAGTGTAAATTCTAATCACCTTCTCTGAAAGTCCCTGGTTTCTTTCAAAGTCCAAGCAGGTTGCTCCACTGCATCCCCTCCAGATCCTGCCATCTCCACAAGTGTGAGGGACTCCCTCCAGAAATGAAGCTGTATTTCCTCCTTGGCAGGAGAACCGCATCCTCTCCAGAAAATCTGTGCCCTAGCAGGAAGAGATCGTCTTCCTGGCCCTGAGGCACTGTTCTTGCTCTGAACTAGACTTCAGCACAGCCCTTTAGGGGATGGTTCCTTCTAATGTAAAACAGCCCTTGGCTGTGGAATATAAGGTTCTTGAGGGCAGGGACCAAGTCTGGGACTACTTTTGCTACACTGCCAGATAGAATCAGTTTCAATAATGGATTAGGAACTAGTACTTGTATATTTCCAGAATAAAACTGTCCGTCCATCCGTCCATCCATCCATCCATATACCCATGTAGTCCATATACCCATAAGGCTCTGCATGTGCACATATACATAAATGCTCATGAGTTTGCAGATGTTAAGACCTAGAATTCTGAAGGGACGCTCCTTCCTGATCATCCGGAACGCTGTTAGGCCACAATGGTGAAGATCAATAGTGACAGTGACAGGAGGATTTAGCATTTCATTTCTTCATCTTGTTAATTGAGATTGGATTTTTAATTGATTTTCACCCTTAAAATAATTTGTTTGCTCAAATAAGCTCTAAAGCCTTAATTAAATCTAGACTGATTTGCTCTCCTAATTAGGGCACGGGAGCAGAGATATTGAATGGAGTAGGAGCTGGAGATCTCCATTTTAAGTCCAGCTCAGACATTTACAAATCCTTCCACCTTAGGAAGCTCCACATTTCCTCAGAAGAAAAGAGAAAAATAATCAACGGTCATCCGGCTTTGATCATGGCTGGTAAACAAAGTGTGCCATCAGAGACAGGCTAGACCTGGGAACCCAGCCTCAGACATTTACCAGCTGTGGGACGGTCTGGGGAAGTCACCCTCTTTGAGCCTCCCTTTTATCATCTATGAAATGGGGATAATAACCCATTTAATAAGCTCTCAGTCACTTCTAGATGGGGTTTCTGTGATCCTCCCATGGGATTATCAGGGGATGATGTCAATACCATGATTTACCTGGGATTACAGAGATAGTAATTCCCTGAGACAGAATTTGAACTCAGCTCCTTAGACCTGCAGTTAAGTGCTGCAGTGGATAGAGCTGCAGCCTTGGAATCGGGAAGACCCGAGTTCAAAAATGGCTATTCTTTCCACTAAAAGTGAGTCCCAGCTAAACCCCCACCATCTGAAGGAAGCCTTTCTCAACCTTGTTAATACGAATCCCTTCCTGCTGTCCATCATTTCCAGTTTAGCCTGTCCTTACTCTGCATGCACATAGTTCTTTGCATTTTGCAGACTGGAAGAGCCTGTGGCCCTTGTGGACCACCTTCTGTCTTTCTCTGTATTCCCAGAGTCCCTGGCACAGAGCAAGCACTTACTGTGCCATTGAGGGCATCTTGGTTCCTAGCTACTGAACTCAGCTAAACAGAGGGGAGCAGAACAGAGACAGAGAAGAGAGAGAGAGAGAAAGAGAGAGAGAGAGAAAGAGAGAGACACAGAGACAGAGACAGAGACAGAGAGAAAGGAGAGAGACAGAGAGAAACAGAGACAGAGAGGAAAGAAACAGAGACAGAGAGAAAGAGAGAGAGAGAGGAAGACAGATAGAGACAGAGAGAGTGACAAAGAGAGAGAGAGATGAGACAAAGAGAAATGAGAGAGAGAGAGACAGAGAGGAAGACAGAGACAGACACAGAGACAGACACACAGAGAGAGTAACAAAGAGAGAGAGATAGAGACAGAGAGGAGAGAGACAGAGACAGAGACAGAGAGAGAAAGAGGGAGAGACAGAGAGAGAAACAGAGAGAGACAGAGACAGACAGACACAGAGAGACATACAGAGAGAGAAAGAGATATATAGAGACAGAGAGAAAGAGACACAGAAAGAGACAGAGAGAGGGGGAGAGACAGAGACAGTAATATGGTGATGAAGGATTAGTGGCTGGGGGAAGGGGATCAGAAAGGGCCTGTGTTGAAGGTGGAACTTCAGCTCACATTGGGAGAGAAGCTAGGGATCCTAAGAGGTAGAAGTGAGGTGGGAGGGATGACAGGCAATGGCCTCTGCAAGGACTTGGACATGGGAGTTGGCCTGTTGGGTGAGGCTGATGGCAATAAAGCAGACTTGACTGGACTGAGAAATGAGGGGGAGGGAGTGCTGACAGCCCATACTGGCAAGGTGGGCTGGGGCTGGCTTGTGAGGGGCTTCCAATATCTAACCAGGGACTTTTCTTTGATCCCGGAGGTGACATCAGAAATCCCTTGACTTTATTGAGTGGAGAATGCCCAGGGGAGCTGAGTTCTTCAGAAAAATCACTTGAGCAACTCCGTGGAGAATGATTTGTAATGAAGAGGCAGGGAGGCCAAGTAGGAGGCTCTTGCCATACTCCCAGTGAGAGGTGATGAGATCTAGGCTGTGTGAATGAGGAGAGGATGAATGGAAGAGATACACAAGAAGAAAAAAGATTTGGCGGCCGATCGAATACGAAGGAAAGAGAGATGAAGGATGATTCCATGGGGTAGAGACCTGGTGGGTGGAAGGATCTTGGAGTTTGTGATAGGATGGGGAGGTCCAGAAGAGGGAAAATAGTGACTTCTGTTTTGGATTGGCTAAATGTGGGGTATTCAGGGGACATCTGGTTTGAATTGGTCACCGGGAAAAGAGAAGAGAGGAAAATGGAAAAAAAAAAAACAAGTTCAAAAAATGAGAGCTACTCCCAGGCTTGTGTGAGATGGGGAAACCTGAAAACAAGGACAAGGCAGGACTGCCCAGGCCCAGGAGATCAACCTTGGAAAGGTCAGAAGCAAAGGGTTGACATGGAATGACCTGAGGA
Organism: Myrmecobius fasciatus; assembly: GCA_023553655.1. Taxonomy (NCBI): domain Eukaryota; kingdom Metazoa; phylum Chordata; class Mammalia; order Dasyuromorphia; family Myrmecobiidae; genus Myrmecobius; species Myrmecobius fasciatus. The sequence goes on from JAJPUD010010794.1 coordinate 6,095, forward strand.
AGCCGAGAGCCAGCTGGCTTAGACTTTCCCTTTCATTTCAGGTCTCCTGTCTACCCGCCAAGGTTGATGTTGTGATCCATGAATCATTGTCATGGGTTTCTGACAGATCCGGACAATGGGAGAGCGAATTTAGGACTGGAAAAGTTCAGTTTATTAACTGAAAAAAAGCAAGTAAAGTCTTCAAGGGACAGAGTCAAACCAGCTTGGGAAGAGCTCTGAAGATCTCCCACTAGATCCTCTTCCCAAGTGCCTCAGTTGGAGGTACTTTGTTCCCATATCTGTCTTGTTTCTAAATGGATCCCTTCTCCCACTATTTCTTTTTAACAGCTTCGAGACCCTGGACAGCTCAGCTCACCTCTGTCTACCTGTTTTCTCATCCCTAAAATGGAGATGAAGCGTCTGTCTCCTAGGGCTGTTGTGAGGGCAAAGGATGCGGCATTTATGGGCCATTTTGCAAACCTTCAAGTGCTATGTGAGTGCTAGCATCTGTTATTTCATCATTATTATTAATGAAGGATAAAAAAAGAGATGAGCCATTTAAATTCAATGCTACAGGTGTAGGCAAAAGTAGCCAACCTCAGTGTCTGTCCACGTTCACCTTTCTCCACATCCATAGTCCTTCTCTGCAAAGAAATGGAAGCAGTTTCCTTCCTGCGCCTCTTTTTGGGTCCGAGCTTGATCATTCTATTTCACAGCATTCAGTTTTTACCTTTGAGGTTTTCTGAATATTTCACTGAATGCAGCACACAAGCGAGCCATCGGTTCTTTGATCTGGCTACGTGGTGACTGGCCATCCTCCTTCTCTGAGCCTCCTCAGTTTTACGATGTGCCGGACACCCTTTGTGCACAGAAAACTTCACAAAGAATGCCCTGCGTCCTACTCACCCTCATCATTAGTTTTGTTTTAATTGTTCTCTGGGTCCCTTGAAACTAGAAATCTTCAGATATTGTGGTTTCCATGACTCACAGCCATATGCCTTCACAGGGAAGAAAATGCTGTCCATGGGCTTCTCATCCTGCTCCCCGTCATCATCTGAACCATGTGAATTCTTCATCCATTTAGTTTTTCATGTGTAGATTGCTGGTTAAAATGGTGGCAAAAAGGATGGACAGGAGCAGCTAGGTGGCGCAGTGGATAGAGCCCCAGCCCTGAAGTCAGGAGGACCTGAGTTCAAATCTGGTCTCAGACACTTAACATTCCCTAGCTGTGTGACCCTGGGCAAGTCACTTAACCCCAATTGCCTCAGCAAAAAAAAAGGATGGACATTTGCGGCAGGCAGGAGCTTGAGGTTATTAAAACTGTTTTATAATTTCCTTATTTCAATCCTGTCCATTTTGGTATCTCCAACCATTTCTGAGTCTAGCTCATTTTCCATTGGCAGACCCTGCACAAGGAATAGGTAGTGATGGCCCAGGTCAATAGGCTTCCCGCCTTATTCCTTGTCATCATCTGGGGCATGTAGATCCTTCATCCACTTTGTTTTTCATGTGTAGATTGCTGATTAGAACTCTGAGTGGCTACTTGTTGCTGAGGGGACCCTTTAATATTCTGTAGTTTGATACAATCAGGACAAAGTCAGAGGGAAAATATCACCGTCTCTAGAGAATACTTTTCTATTTGTATTCTTGAGGATCTGCTCCTACGTTCATCTTGAATACCCAGAGCAAGGTGAAATTTCATACAGATGAATATAAAGGCTAATAAAAATCCAAAGTGCTGTAAGTAAATCTAGTACGTAAGGACAAGCCAGGGAGCTGGATGCAGTAGGATAGTAATTCATCCAATAAGATTCTCAAATTCATTATCCGCTGCTAATGAGACACGGCAGCCAAAAGAACTGATGGAATTCTTTGTTTTGGAAATACTTTTCATTTCTGTCTTTGAAGCTTTGGTATCTGGCACATAGTAGGCACTTAATGAACACCTGTGCAATTGAATTTCATTAATAAGGTCTATGACACTGGCCTGAACGCAAAGAATCAGAGAGAACTAAAAAGTGTAGGGGGGAATGAGGCCCGTGTCCTCTGCCCTGGCCAGCCAGCTGGACGCCAACTTGGACTTCTGGGCACTTTCCCGGTTTGGGAAGGCCCTTGACCTTTTGGATTCTGTGCAGAGAGGATGAAAACCGAGTGGAGAGCATCCCATTTGGGAAGTCCTTGAAGGAAATGTGATTTTTTTTTTGACAAAGAATCGGAAAAGGATCTGAAAGCTGAGGAGCAGTTATGTTCCGGAGAGGAACCTTGAACCAGAGTTTAAAAGTGGGAATAATGGGAAAAAGTTGCAAAGAGTGGGTTTGGGGTCAACATCGAGACATCAACAAACATATATTAAGTACCTACTGTGTGCTAGGCATTATGTTTAGTGTGGTACATATAAAGCAGACAAAATGGCATCCCACATTCTAAAGGGGGAGACCCCATGCAACAAAAATGCACAAATAATGATGCACAAACAAGGTAGAGAGGGGAAGTTGGAGGGATTCTCAGGTGGAAAAGGATGGAAAAAAGGCTTCCTGAAGAAACTGAGGTTTAAAGGAAGTCAGAAAGCAGAGAGGTAGAGGCGAGGAAGGGAGAGTCCCAGCCATGAGATACAGTAAAGGCAAATGCCCAGAGAAAGGAGATGGAGGGTCTCGTTCAAGGAGGAAGAGGGAGTCCAGCGATGATGGAATACATGAGGAGGGGGTCTAAGAAGACTGAAAAAGTGGGAGGGCGCCTCTTGTGAAGGCACCCTAGGGTTTTATATTGCTAGCAAGCCACTATTGCAGAAAGAAGGATTCCCTTCTGTAACAATTAAGTTGCTCTGAAGTTCAGCGGGCAACTACTTGGTACAATGGATAGAGTTCTGGGCCTGAGTTCAAATCTTGCCTCAGATACTTCTAGGTCACTGTGTGTTCTTAGATAAATAACTTATCTTCTGCCTGCCTCAGTTTCCTCAACTGTAAAATGGGGTTAATAATAACACCTACCTCTCAGGTTGTATCAAATGACATAATAGATGATTATATGGTCATAGGTTTAGGGGTAAAAAGACCTTTAGAGATCATCTGATTCAACCATTTGTATCAAAAACTTCCATCGGTGACGTTAAAAAAGAGAGGAACCCAATGATCACATCAGCCCAGTTTTATACATGCCAAATGGCTAAGAAATACACAAATACTACAATATGGCGGCCACGGCCTTGGGCTTTTGTTTGGCCCCATTCCAGGTTCTCACAAATCCTAGGTGAAACTCAGGCAGCTTTATGGGAAGTGACTTCTGCCCTGGCTTCAGCCCTCATGGAAGGTGGGGAGGGAGGGACTGACATAGAAACTGGCATAGAAACGAGGCACTTCACCTTGACCAAGACCTGACCGTCACTTGTAGAAGTGGGGCTTGGAAGGGGGGGGGCTCCTGCATTATTGTAGAGCCAGGCAGGTTTCTGTATTCACTCCCTATTTTTCGTGATCAAACTCTCCCACAAGCAAATGCATCACTCCCATCATGCTCAGGGCTTTTCCTAACATATCAATTGTGTTCGAACAACTTTACATTTTCAAAATGACTCAGAACGGAATTACTGAATTATGGTGGTTTTCAATATTGGCTTGGACACTTTAAAAAAAGGAAGCTTTTTCATTTTTTTTACTTCTTAGTCACTTAAGGATATCGCTGGCCCACCCTTTCCTCAGCCAGGCAAACTTTCCAAATAATTGAGCCATCCAGTGAAGCCCTCTGACACCGGCCGGCCGATATATCCCGACCACAGCCCGCCACTTCTCCAGTGATGGCAGAATGCATTCGTTTTCTTATCTCCTCAAGGTGGGTCAATGAAATTGCAGCTAATCTGACTGTGTTTACAGGCTCTGACTGTAATTAGAAATGCTGCCCACTCTATTTCCTATTTACTTCCGAGAAAGATCGTATTCTTCCAAATGATTTGTGCCCTGATTTTGTCTACATTTACAAGACAATTCTTTGATAGTTTGATTGGTATGACACTAAATCTACAAATTTAATAGTATAATAATATATGATATATATATACTATTTCACAAATAATAATTAATATAATATAATAATAAAATAGGAGGATTGTTTTCATAATATTGCTAAGACCAGTTGTAATCAGGGAATATTCTTTCTGATTAGTTGTTCTTTATTTTTGCAGAAAATATTGTAGTTGTATTCATGAATCCAAACTTCCAGATGGTTTATACACCATCCCCACATTTTCATTGGAAATTCTCCAGTGTTAGCCTTGGGCTTGATTTTTTTGAGTTCCAGTTTCCCCATCTCAAAAATTAGGAAGATCAACTAGATCAACTAGATCCAAGGTCTGCATGCCCTCCACCAGCAAAACTCCTGATTGGGTGCAGGATTGGGAGTTAATTGGGAAATATTCAAAAAAAAAAAAAAGAAAAGGAAAAAAATTACAATGCCACATAGATAATGTGGAGCAGTGGTTTTCTAAGGCAAGATCTTCCCACAAGGAAGTGTTTTTAATTTTGATAACACTGGACTAGATGATCTCCAAACTGTACTCTTGTACCAATCTCTTCATGGGGGGGGGGAAATCTCTGTCCTGCTGCTCTTTTATTAATAATTAACATAAGATTCTGTAAATTTGCAAGCCCTTTATCAGTGTGGAAATCAGTTAGGAATTAGGATCCCCCAAAATGGCTAAAACATTTGTACCCTTTGACCAGGGACCCCACTTCTCAGCCTTACAACACACCTGTGAGGCAGGTAAGGAAACTGAGGATCTGAGTGTTTCAGTGCCTTTCCCGGAGTCTCAGGGATAGAGTTTCCCTCTGGTCTTCCTGACTCCCAGGTGCCCTTCCCGCCATTAGGCCACGCTGACCTCCCTCCCACTCTCTGCTTTGCTAGGGAGGCACAGGGATTGTGGGCTCCCATCAGTGTTTTCTAGACCTGAGACAGAAATGAGTCAGTGCCCCCAGGGGAAGCGCCCAGACCTGGAGCCTGGGAAGTTCTGGGTGGCTCCTGCCCCGTCCAAAGCCAAGTAATAACAGCCCTCTTTTCTTCCTCCCTCGCCCGACAAGTTCCTAGAGTTTTATGGGTGCTGTCCGATACATCACCACCCCAGCACCCGCTGGGCGGCCAGATCCGCTTCTGATCAAGCCTCTGGGAGCCTGAGCTTATCATTGTTTCTTCAGGACCACTCGCAGAAGGGCTGCAATGGTCCGAAGGAAAACCCAGGAGTCCAGAGCTTCCGGCTCAGGGCCTCGAGATGGTCCTCTGACCATAGGGGTCCCTCAGGCCCCGTCCCAGGTCTTCTCCTCTCCCTCTCTGCTTCTTCACTTGGTGATCTCATCGGGTTCCATGGCTTTAATTGCCACCTTTAATACCATGAATTCTCCCTTCTCTTTCCTGCTGACCTCCAATTTCTCATCTTTGTGTCTTTCCTGCTAAACCCGACCTCCCTTCCTACCTTATTCCCAACAGCAGCCCCCTGTCTCCCATCCTAGCAGCGTCCTAGGCTCCTCACTCGTGCTCCTCCCCCATCTCTTGCTCACTGTTGCAGCATCTCTCCTGGATTTTAGCTTCCCTCAAGTCCCTCCCTTCTCTCCCGGGATACTGCCTCCTTTCTCTTAAAGGCTCTCTTTCCCCACACCTGGACCCCTTCAGTAGCAGCTGAGGGATCTGCTCGCCCCAGGTTTCTTCCCACCGGCAATCCACCTTCCACTTAGCTCCCTGCCCTAGAGAGCAGGTCCCATCATGTCCCCTCTCACTCCAGAAGCTCCAATGGCTCCCTATTGCCTCCAGGATCAAATTGGTTGACATTCAAAGGCATTCAAAGCCCTTCATCACTCACCTCCCTCCTACTTTTCCAGTCTTCTTACATCTCACTTCCCCCACATCTTCTTTAATCTAGGGCCACTGGCCTCCTGGCTGTAACAACGGGACCCAGGCTTCCGACTCTGTCCCCAAGACTGGAATATTGTTTCTCCTTCTCATTGAACATGGGATTTCCTGCTTCCTTCAAATCCCAAGTAAGTTCCACTTCCTAACCCTTCTTAATTCTAGTGCCTTCCCTTGGATAATTATTTCCTATTTATCTCCCATATAACTCGCTTTCTATAGATTGGTTTGCATGTTGTCTGCCCGATTACATTGTGAGCTCCTTGAGGGCAAGGGCTGTCTTGTTGTGTCTTTATTATGTCATAATCTAGGACAAGGCCTGGTGTATAGTAGATATTTAATGTTTATTGATTAACTGGTCGGTGAAGCAATAGGCTTTCACTTTGTCCTGTTCCTGGGGTATAGTACCGTTCTAGGCTCACTCATCTACTAGCTGGTTGGCTCCCCAAAGAGCTCTATCTATCGCTCCTGTCAGGGTTGGAATGGTATTACCGAAAGGTTGTGGTTTCTAATGCAGTTGCTTACAGAAGCCCCCATCCAGTGTGTTCTCCCATATCTATCAGTCAGTTGCCATCCATTCATTTTCATAAGAATAGGAGAGAAACATAGAGACAGCATTTATCATGTGTCATAATTCTTTACAAAATTATTTCATTTGCTCTCAGAACAACTCTATAAGGCCGGTGTGAAGGTATTAACTGGAAATATAAATAAGATAACTAAGGGGACCTTTGCTGAGAAGCTATAGCAAGGATAGGAGTTATAAAGCAATATCCCCAGACGAGGAGGTACACTCTGTCTTTACGTACACAGGCACACAAATACAGAGGCTTCAAGAGAGTGCTGTCCGCTTCAAAGAACACGCAAAGGCAAGCGCACAGGTAAAGAACACAGGGGGTGCAGAAGTGCTGGGGGGCTCAGTCCTGAGGATCCTTTTTTTGCTTGGTCATCAACTTTGGCATCACTCCTGGTAAGTTAGGGCTTGGCTAACATGTCAGTCTGTTTCTGGGATGTCAGGCTGGGTCTGTTACTCCTTTTATCTGAAATTTTAAAAAAATGGCCCCAAGGGAAGTCTCACTGCAAGAGGGGTGCAGAGGTGAGGAGGATGATTTTTAAATTATATCAAGAAAACATTTAAAAAAGAATTATCCAAAGAGAGGAGGAGGCCCAATAAAGCAGAGAACTCCAGAGCGGGCAGCAGAAGAGTAAGGCGCGCCATTTTAGTAAATGCTTTGGCTGAAAGCTAATTAGGGCTTCTAGGCAATTGTTCATTGGGAGGACCCTGGCAGGCCCTGGCGAGCCAGAGTTTTAGGAGTCCGGCCCCACAGGGTTATTCTCCAAATGTGAGAGCAAGCCATGCTTCTGGGACCCAAACTCACTGTCATGGGAAGTCGGGGGAGTGGGCCCAGAGGGATGTAGTAATATGATTCAATAAACATCCCACCCCGGAAGGCAGGTCTGACTTAGAAACTACTCTCAGGCTGGAGGAAAGGCGG
>JAJPUD010010794.1:13852-34170 GCA_023553655.1 Myrmecobius fasciatus
AATCCTTCTCTTCCCTGTCCCTCAGACAGGCTCAGTTCTAAGTCAGGGGTAGCTAAGTGGATCTTTTGGAGGAAAGCCAAGAAAACTTGTGTTTTCACAATAGTTGCCATCTTCGGGCATGTCACTTCACCCTCCTGGGTCTCAGTTTCCCCATCTCTAAAGTGGGGCCATCACAAGGAAGTTGTGTTTACACCACTTTGATGCTCCCATGTTTTCTGTGTGGACTGAAAATCTCCAGGGAGAGCACGGACGGAGTCTTCCCTCTGTGGACAAGATGGCAAATGTGCGTTCTCCTCAGGGAAGCAGGTGTCCCATCATTACTGTTTCCTACACAAATGCGCGTCCTAATGGCAGAGGAGTCCGTCCAAGGAGGGTCCCCTCAGGGAACTCACCAGCCAGGAGACGCCATCTTAAGTGGTCGGTGTTTTAAGAGGGGAAAGAACCTCGAATTTGGAGTCAGACGTCCCGGAATCACCTCCCGGCTCCATCATCCTTCTGAGCTGGGTCACTGTGGGCAGCCATTTCCTGCCTCTGGCCCTCAGTTTCCCCTCCTGTAACATAAGATGGCAGCGCCAGCTTACCCACTTGAATTAGGGGCCAGTTCTGTGCCGAGAACCCCGCTAGGGACTTGGGACACAGCACAAACAACCACCACGAAGGCCGTTTGCCCGCAGGGGTATCTGTCCATGGGACCCTCCCCTCCAGCCTCAAGAAAAAGGAGAATATTCCAACCAAGGCCCTTTGTTTCTCCCCAGGGCCGCAGGTACAGTCGGAAGGAGAGGACTCTGGGAAAGCTGCGTCACGGTGGGCACTGCTGGTACCCTGACACAACTTCTACCAAGTGGATCTGGGTCAGAATGGCTGCTCCGCCCCTGGAGTCCCACATTAATTTTTAATTATGTCTAAAAAAAGGTCTCAGGAGTGCTCATGCCAGGCCCGGAGCTCTCCGGGGACGTGATTAAAGCTGGAAAATCGGAGAGGGAACGGCGAGGGCAAGGATGCCTTTGTCAGCCAGGGCCCGGCTGGGGAGTTCTAGGGACCCCACAGCCATCCGGCTCCGAGAGGGGGGCCCAGCCAGGGTCGGGAAGCAGGAGGAGGCTCAGAGAAAGCACAGGACAGGAGCGCTGCTGTATTCTTTTCATGTCTACCTCCAGTGGAGATCAGACAGATATGGGCCTGAGGCAGGGAGCTATCTAACGGTCCTTTCAGGCTTACTGTTCATTGGGTTATCAGAAAGAAAGGGGGAGCAGGGAAGGGAGGGAGGGAGGAAAAGAGGGAGGGAGCAAAGGAGGGAGAAGGGAAGGAAGGAAGGGAGAAAAGGAGGGAGGGAGAAGGGAGGGAAGGGGGAGAAAAGGAAGGAGGGAGGAAAGGAGAAAGAAAGGGAAGGAGGGAGGGAGAAAAGGAAGGAAGGGAGAGAGAAAAGGAGGGAAGGAGGAAAGGAAGGAAAGAGGAAAGGAGGGAGAAGGGAAGGAAGGGAGGGCGAAAAGGAGGGAAGAGGGAGAAAGGAAGGGAGGGAAGAAAGGAGGGAGGGATGAAAGGAGGGAGAAGGGAAGGAAGGAAGGAAGGGAGAGAGAAAGGAAGAAGGGAGGGGAAAAGATTAGTATTTATTAAATGCCTGTTATGTGCCAGATACTGTGCTAAATGCTTAACAAATATCAATGTAACTTGATGCTGACAATAACCCTGGGAGGAGGTGATTGTTCTCATTTTAAAGTTGAGAAACCCTAAATGCGTGCTAGGTGGTGCGGTGAACAGGGTGTCTGGCCAAAAGTCAGGGAGACTGTCTTTCTGAGTTCAAATCTGGCTTCAGACACTAACTGTGTGACCCAGGGAACGTCACGGAACCCTGCTTTCCTCAGTTTCCTCATCTGCAAAATGAGCCGGAGAAGGAAATGGCAATCTCCCTCCCAGCATCTCTTTCAAGGAAATCCCAAATGATTTCATGAAAAGTCAGACAAGACAAAAAAATGACTGAACAAAAATTGGGGAAACTGAGACAAAGACAGGCTGTATCTAAGGTTACTCTTTTCCTATTACATCACCTAGATGAGTGTAAAAATAAATAATTTTTTACAGAATAAATAATGAGTATGAGAGTAGAAATAGAAAAAATGACATTAAAAATTGAATGTGTTCTAAATGTCTAATGACTAAGCTCATCCTCAAAGAAGGGATAGGAGAAGACCCTTCCCCTGATTCTTTTACAGAGGGATGTGTGTGTGTATGTATGTGCAACATTGCCTATAATGTCAGAGGTTTGTATAAGCTGACTTGTTTTGCTGGACTATTTGTTTCCTCCCTCCTATTTCTGTCAGAAGAGATTGCTCGGTGGGGGCCAGAGGGGAAAGTTGAGACCTGAGGAAATGTAGGTGATGGGAGCGGAGTAAGACATCAACAAAATGTTCTTTGAAACAGCATTGAAAAGCAAGCTCAATTTCTGCAGACAAAGCCCTTGGGGACCTCTCCCAGAGGCACAGGCTGGCAGGGATGACACGTACCTCATGCTTTCCTTTTAATTTGGAGACTTTTTCTTCCGTGGAGTCAGGAGATGCTGAGTACTTGAGATGGGGTAGTTACTGTCATTCAGTCCTTTTTCAGTCATGTCTGACCCTTCACAAACCCATTTGGGGTTTTCTTGGCAGAGGTACTAGAGATCCCTTTGTCATTTCCTTCTCCAGTTCCTTTTACAGATGAGGAAACTGAGGCAAGCAGGGTAAAGTGACTTGTCCAGGGCCACACAGCTGGTATCATGTTGAGGTTGGATTTGAACTCAGGTCCTCCTGACTCCAGGGCTAGCACCCTATCCATTCTGTCACCATGTGCCCTTTGAGAGAGGGGCACCTACTCCAAATGTTCTTAAGCTTTTATGGAGGAATCAGGTGAGAACAGTCGACAGTTTAGTTTTAGGATCACGATTCCCTCTTGGGACGGTTTGTTTGCAAAGCCCGTTCCGAGGGCACTGCATCCTGGCCACCATTGTTCAAACACTGTGTTCTCTTTCCCACCATGTGCTCTCTTATTCCTTTCCCCCCTCAAACCAACCCTCTCCTGCAATGGCTCACTCTAAAGCCACCCAGCCTTTGCACGCGCTCCATAGGAGCCACCTGATCTTAAACCTTCTCTTTTCTCCCTTCCTCCATTTTCTTACCCTCCCCAATTCCAAAAGGTCTCTGTGTTCTCTAATATCTCCACAGTTGCACTTTTTTCATGGACTAGTCCCCAATATCTATATTTATCTATCTGTCTGTCTATCTATCTGTCTGTCTGTCTGTCTATCTGTCTGTATATCTATCCATCTGTCTGTCTGTCTATGTATGTATGTATGTATCTGTCTGTCTATCTATCTGTCTGTCTGTCTGTCTGTCTATCTCTCTATCTACATCCCTGTTACCAGCATTTCCTTGGCAGATACAACCACCAATGATTACATCAGGATCCTTCGGTTTCCAATATGGAAGCCTAAAGCATGGCACATGCCCACTAATTATAGCTCCCATTATCATGGAAGATGTTTCAGGCAAGGGTCAGATGCAGGAAGTCTTCCTCTGGACCAATTGAACTCCTGTCTTTATTTTCCTCCTCTCACGGGCTCCATGGGCAGTCAAACTAAGGAAGCCAATGGACCCTCCTTAACTGATATGTTTAAATCAATACAACAAACTAGAAAGGACCAGAAAGGGAACCATTACAGTGATACAAAACTGTACTTTTTTTAATCAAAGTTCTAATCAAAAATCTATCCATGGCTCCCAGATTATAACCCTGCTAGAGATGGTGAGATTGTTGTCCAGATGATCCCATTGGTGGATGATATTGGGCTTATGGTAAAGGTAAACAACTGGAAGACTTGGAAGCTGAGCAGCGTGATGACCAGAAGTTGGACACATGAGAAAGCATGCCGTGTAATCCCAGATAGAGAGCAGAGGGACGGATTAAAGCGTGCTCTCTTTTCGTTTCAAAAAATTTTGCACACCAAAAAATCAGGGGATTTTTTCCTTTGACTATCCATATTTATACAGCTTCCACTGAGAAGCTGAGAGAGGGACCCATTGAGGTGGGTAAGGGGGAAGATAAAGCAAGAGAACTGAGAACTGAAAATTAAATTAAATTATGAAGAAATATTTGCCTTTCCAGTCACAGCATTCTCCTGAATAACTGTGAATTATGACACCTTCAGCTCAGAGGAGCCCTCCCCCACCCCTGAATCTGAGGGGCAGAGAGAGGATTCTGGGCATCACTCATTAAAACCAGCAAACCAGCAGCCTCCTAGAATATCATCAGTCATGTAGCGGGAGCCCCAGAGGCAGGTCTCTAAGTGTAGGAGAGCTGGCATGGAGGCTGGGCAAGGACAGAGAACAATGCCATAGGAGATGGCTTGGATAAGTGTTTAGCTTTCTTGGTGTCCTTATAATTTAGAACAGTGACTGCCAGAGGGAAACATCAAATCAGTTCTAATGGGATGGAGTTGGTGCCCCAACCCAACTGATGCAAAAAGTCTTTTTAAATGATTTTTTTGCATTCAATTATATCTTTAAAACTGGAAGGGACCCCGGAGACCGTCAATCCAATCCCCTCCTTTTACAGATAATTGGAAAAGACATCACTAAGTTGTTACCCTAGTCTCAATCAGATGAAAAACATTTATTAAATGTAGTATGGATACTCTGCTGAGTAGTGAGGATGTGAGAAAAGACAAAAACAGTCCTTCCTTCAAGGACCTCACAGTCTAATGTGGGAGATAGAATGAAAACAAATGTCTTTTTCTCTCTCTAACTGTGTCTTTCTCTCTGTTTGCTCATTCATCCTTCTATCTATCTACCCATTCAACTTACCCTCTCTCTCCTTCCCCCCTTTTTCTTTTCCTGCCCTTTCTTCTCTTTCTCCCTTCTTCTTCTTTTCTCTCTTTTCTTCTCTTCTTCTCCCTTTCTCTCTCTGCTCTCCTCTCTTTTTTGTCTTTCTGTTTCTGTCTATCTCTGTCTCTCACTCTTCATTCCTTTTCTCTTTTCTCCTTTTCTGTCTCTGTCTGTCTGACTCTGCATATATAGGCTAAATTGAGGATAGTAGCAAAGGGAATGTCTTAAGAAAAGAAACACCGGGGAAGACTTCTTGCAGGAGGTGATACATAAGCTGAGATATTGTGAAGGCAAAAATGAATGATTTGGTGACTGGGTTATGTGGCCTGAGTGAGAATGATGAGTCAAGAGTTAACTCCAAGTGACTTGGGCAGTCACTCATTCAGTCAATAAGCATGTGTTAAGCACCTACTATGGGCACCTGGGTAATACAGTAGATAGAGCACCATACCTAGAACAGAGTTCAAATTTGACCTCAGACACTAGCTGTGTGACCCTGGACAAGTCACTTAATCCTGTTTGTCTCAGTTCCCTCATCAGTAAAATGAACTGGAGAAGGAAATGGCAATCCATTTCAGAGTCTCTGCCAAGAAAACCCCACATTGGATCACAAAGAGTCAGATAGTACCGAAGGACTGAACAACAACAGCACGTGTTTAACACTCTGCTAAGCATGGAGTTCAAGAATGGCCAGCTGGGCAGTGTCTGGAAAGGGTTTGGAAGCCCTCCTCAGGAGATGGTGTCTACCCACCCACTCACGCTGTTCTGATTAGTAGCATGGTAGAAAGGCACCTGCATGTGATTGGAGGGGCAGCCTAGCTAAATTTGGGGAGAGCCACCATTAAATTGACCATAAGGGGAAGGGGATTTTTGATCCTGTGCCGAACCAATGAGGCATTATGGTATTTACTAGTTGAGGGAATCAGAGGGTTGGGAGAGATATCAGAGCCTGTGTTTGGGACCCAACCTGGACCCAAATCATGGCCACTTAAGTCACTGAAGTGAAGAATGATGGAGAGTCCAACTCAGCCTGAGAAGGATAAACACTCCACTTCTTCAGGCCTCAGTGTGTTTATCTGTAGAATGGGTGGGATCTTACTTGAATTACTAGCCTCAACATGGTCCAGGGGAGATTGGCATCCAAAGCATGTAAGGTGCTATAATAAAAAATATAAATAATAACACATCATCTGGCCCACAACTATTATTATTTGTTGCATTATGTCATTAAGATCAGAGATAAAGTCTTTTTTCCCCTCTGTATCCCACACAGTATTAATTAGAATGGCAATAAATCCCTTTGAATTGACTAAGCCACTGGTTAGCCAGCTTCCACATCTGTTTTTGCACAGGAAAATTTTTATCCCAGCAATATTAAGGCTGTGCTTTCATCCCAGAAATTTTAAAAGCCCTAATTGTATTGTAATTCTCTCTTACTCACTTATTTAAAAAAAAGTCTTCTTATATCATTGCCATTTCCCAATACTATAATTACCCATAGAACTCTTCCTGTCTTGACTCACTTTATTTCTGCCCAAGAAACCAGCCCATTGACAATGGCCCAAAGTCTGCCTCCTGGCTCCTAGCCTCCCTTTGTCTGGGAGACAAGACTGGCCGCTGCATCAGCTGGGTTTGGAGGCCCAGGATCATTCTAACCATTGAACCAGTGATTGAGTGAAAATGGGTTGATTAAGCAGAGACTTGTGCTGGGCACGGGGGCCACGGGGACATAAGAAATAGCCCCTGTTCAGGGAGCTTCCCTGCAAGATGTGGTATTGATACTCTCATCATGAATCCCGAGGTCCAATTCTAATGTTCTCCAAGCTTCCGTCTTGTCCCCTAGCAAGAAGACCAGGCAAACGTCTCTGCCGGGGGTCCCTGTTCGTTAGCCCCAAACAAGGCACACGGTACCGGAGGATTCTAGCTTTTACCAGTTCATGATATGCTCCAGAGCTGGTCTTTTCTGGAGTTCCTTCGATACAATCTGTCATTTCCTTCTTTCAAAGACCCTGGTGAAGGATGCAGGCTCCTGAAGACACAGTGATGGATGGGAATGGGGACCTGGCCTTGGTCATGGGACAGAGAAAGCCAGGAAGGAAACACAGAAACTCCGTCACCGTGATGTAAAGTGCCAGGGCTGGGCCGAGGATTCCCATGGCCGGCCTTGATTTCCCCAAGCGTACAAAGCCCAGGCTAGAGGTCCCTGCCACTTTGTCGTTCTCTGAGTTCCAAGAGCCCCCCCACCTCCAACTTTGCAACTTGGAAGGCCTTTCCCTGTCTCTGGCGGTCTGAGTCCCCCTCCCAACTCTGGCTTCGATGTCCAAAGTCTCCCTCCCCGTTCTGATGTTCCTAGTCCAGATCAGCTCTTTCAATGGGCCAGCTCCCAGATTCACTAGTAAGAAGACATCGGGATGAACTCTATTTAGGAAAGTGTGCTCTCTTTTCCGAGACCCCAAGTTTCTCCTGAAAGAAGGGTTCATCTTTTTAATTGCAATATTCCTCCTGGGACACTGTATGGCTGTAAGTCAGAGAGTGACACGATTACTGATCAATCGAGAAAGCAATCTCAAGGGCAAAGATGGGCCCCAGAGGGGTGTAGACCACCTTCGGGATCATGAAGCCCACAAGGAGCGCCCTAAGTTGCCCAGTAGATGAAGGGGCCGGTCCTATGGTGGTCTCCAGGGAGAAGCACTTGACAGAATGGTGGAGTATGTGATCATAATAATATAATAACCAAGCTTCAGGCAATCCTCCCGGACCTTGGGTAGAAACTCCAGGGCAGATGTACAAGAGGAAGGAAACGGTGGGAAGGAATTGTGATTTCGGCCGTCGCACCCTCGGGCTGCCGAAATCTTGGGCCTCCGGAGGACCTCAGCTTTTCGGGGTTACTGGAGGAGGCCGCGGTGCCGGAACTGAGCTAGGACCGTCCGCCTCCCTCCAACAAGGGCCATTCTGTCACCTGAAAAGAGCTCGTCCTAGTTACTTGGGTGTCTCCCTTCTTATCTGATCCCAGCGTCTCCTGCAGGCTCGGGGCTCCGATTTCCCCGGTTTCTCCTTTCCTTCCTCATTCTCTGTGCCCACTGAGGCTCACCCACGGATGGAAGCTGCTACAGAACCTGAGACAGAGGGCAAAAGGAAAAGACAATTTGAATAATAGTCGCTGGCTCAGGGCAGGGAATGGGAAACCAGAGCTCCAAGAAACTGGGTGAGCTTCTGGTGACCAGAAGCTGCCCCAGGTGCTCAGTGAGACTCCCTTTGGAAGGAAATGTTCTTTTTAACAAAGCATCATACAGAGAACGTGCCAGCCAGCAAACAAAAGCCCCACAGATGGAGTGATACGGAGGGAAAGATGCCCCTTAAAGGGTACGGCTTCCTAGTGGGCCTCTTGTGAGCACAATGGCTGATGCTGGGAGGGAGGGAGGGTCTCTCATGAGCAGAATGGCCAATCCTGGAAGGGAGGGTCTCCTCTCATTTGGCCTTTCCCAGCTTTCTGCTCAGCACAGGGCTTGAGACTCGGAGGCACTTCATCAATATTTATCGTGCTGCCGTTCCTCCAGATTTGCTCCTGGATTCCCTTCTGCATAGAACAGCCGGCCCTTCTTTCTTATTCCTCATGGACTACCTCCTCTGGGCCACCTCCATTGCCTCCATCCCCCTCTCCCGCTACTGCCCCAGGTTCTGGGCACTCTGGGTACACACTTTTAATCCGGGGAGTCCCCGCTGCTGCTGCTGGTTTTTCCTTATTTCTTTGGCTAAGGACTCTCCCAGCTTCAGGCAATATGGTCAGGAGGGTCCCAAACGTCCTTCCTAAAGTGAGCTACGCCCTCCCAGCCGAAACAGGAGATGTACCGAGCTCACGTGTGAGGAGGAAGGCACCTGCTCTGGAGCTTCTATCTCCTCCCCTTCCCACCCGCTCAACTTGCCAGGACTCGAACTCTAACCAAACAGTCCTGGGAGTGGGGGCCACTTGTGCAGCCCCTGTGACTCCCCAAATGAACTGCCCCCAGTCTTTTTCTCTTGCCCTAGAAGAACGCAGTCTTCTTGGGGACAGGCTCCACCTTAATTTTGTGTTGTGTAGGTGGCAGCTCTCGTCTCCGGAGCCCCTCTTGCTCTTACTGTCCCCTCACTGTTAGGCTGTTCGCTCCCTTCTGACATCTGGTGACCCCGTGGACCCCATTGTCGGTGGGATTCTCTCGGCAGAGAGGCTAGACCGGTTTGCCGTTGCCTTTCCCAGTGGATGAAGGTGAATGGGGTTAGAGAACTTGCTCAGGGACGCACAGCCACTAAGAGTCTGAGGTCAGATGTTAAGCCATCCTGGCTCTGGGCCCCGTGCCCTCTGTGCAGAGACACCTGGCTTCCTCCCACTGCTGTCCTGACTTCAGGCTGTTCCTCCTGGGGATGCCGTCTCGGAGGGACAGTCGCTCTGCTGGGTCCTCTGACTCGCCCTGCCCAGGACGGGGGTCTCCAATGTCTGGCCAGAGTATCCCTCTTCATCTTTGCCTTCAGCTGAGATCCTGACCTAGACTATGGCCTTCCGGGTCAAAATGAGACCCCCTTCTCTAAGACCAGACTTGCGTCAAAGTCTCTACAATCCCCAGCTTATAGAATAACATATAACATATATATTTTATATGTATAATATAATAACAAAATATATAATAATAATAATAATAATAAGCAGTTAGCTTAAATTTGAGTTCAGGGTTTTCTTCTGCTCTTTTGGAAAGAACCAGCTCTCTGATTCTTGGACCAGTGGAAATCTTGATGCTGATTTGCCCTCCCCTGAGCAGGATCCCAGTTTCCAGGACCAGACACGACTTCTCCCGCCAACTTGCCTGATTTGAATCCACAGCTGAGCTCTCTAGGGTTTGCCCCCCTCAGTCTCCATCCTTAAGCAGGCACAGGAGGTCAATACTAGCATTTCTTGACCTTTCAATACAGAATGGGCCACTCCAAATGCCCACTTCAAGGCCAAAGTCAAAATCAGGGAAATCTTTTTCCAGACTCAGCCAGAGATCTAGTCAGAGCCTTCCCTTGAACAAAAGCCTTCAGTGGCTCCCTAGTACTGCTGTGTTTCACTTTAGGACCCCGACCCCGGCATTGATTTCCTGGCCCTTCTTTCAAGGGGCTCCCCCTTCTCTCCGCCTGCCTAGACCCCAGCCAAAGCGGGCCGTCCTTTGTCTCATGGTCTTTGCCCTACGGCTGCTGCTTCTGTATCTCCAGGAGATTTCATCCTTTAGGATCGGGAACTCCTTCCTAAAGGAGTTTCTCATGAGGTCCATTAAGCCAATGTGAGCCCCAGTATCCCTTCAGCCTTCCTTTATGACTCTCCCCCCTGGTCTCCCTTTCTCCTACAGTCTGTGGGGCCGAATGATTCAGGGCAGTTCAAAGCTTCCTTGCCAAGTGGACTCCTTTCCTCTCTGCTCCCCATCTCCCTCCGTCCAGCGCTAGCCTCTCATCCACGAGAGCTGGCAGCGGACTTGGAAGCTGAAGTGGAAGACGCCAGCTGCCCAGGGCCGATGTCCTGCCACCGGGGGGCTGAGGAGGAGTCTCTAAGGGCAATGAACAAAGGAGGCGACAGCTGGATTTCTCAGTGGCAGGACAGCGCGACGCCCTTTGCGCTTCTTCTGAGTTCTATGTCACCACAAATGCCCTCTGAGCCAGAACGGGCAGATCCAAACAGGCCAGGACGGAGCTGGGGTCCGCGAGGAGAGAGCCCTCAGTAATGTGACTGGGTAAGGAGAGAAGGGCCGGCGTGGTAGCCGAGCGGCTGTGCGGGATCCATGAAGGAGGCTGGTCAGCAGCAGGAGAGGCTGAAGGTGCTGTCCTGCCTTTGCAGATGGGGAAGGAGCCTTGGGGCCAGCGGGCTTGACTTGTGTCAGCCCACTTTTAGAATGGGCGGTTATGGAGATGATGGGTGAGCCTCTGGAAAAGCCGGGGAGCAAGCCAGAGTGCCAGAAGATAATCCAGACAATGGGTCAGGGTGGAGTTGGGAATGGACCCAGCTGTTCTGGGGAGCAGTTTGGAACTATGCCCGAAGGGCCATCAAATGACCCAGCAGTGACTCCCAAAGAAGTCCGAAAGGAGGGAAAGGGCCCCACATGGGCAAGAATGTTTGTGGCAGCCCTTTTTGTAGTAGCTAGAAACTGGAAACTGAAGGGATGCCCATCAACTGGAGAGTGGCTGAATAAATTATGGTATATGAAGGTTATGGAATATTATTGCTCTGTGAGAAACGACCAGCAGGACGATTTCAGAGAGGCCTGGAGAGACTTGCATGAACTGATGCTGAGGGAAACGAGCAGAACCAGGAGAACATTATACACGGCAACAACAAGACTATACGATGATCAATTCTGATGGACATGGTTCTCTTCAACAATGAGAGGATCCAGGCCAGTTCCAATGATCTTGTGATGGAGAGAGCCATCTGCCCCCAGAGGGAGGAGCAGGGGGACTGAGTGTGGATCACCACACGGTATTTTCACCTTTTTTGTTCTTGTTTGCTTGCCTTTTGTTTTCTTTCTCATTTGTTCCTTTCTGATCAGATTTTCCTTGCGCAGCACACTAATTGTAGAAATACATATAGAAGAATTGCACTATTTAACATATATTGGATCACTTGCTGTCTAGAGGAGGAAGTGGGGAAAGGGAGGGAGAAAATGTGGAACATAAGGTTTTGCAAGGATGAATGTGGAAAAGTTTCTTTGCATGTGTTTGGAAAATAAAAAGCTATAAGAAAATAGGTCATGATATACTACTCCCATTTCCTTTTTCTGACAAGGTCACTAGATTTAAAAAAAATGATTCTTTGGATAAAGGCATAGACTGTATGCTTCTTGGAACTGCAGAAGACACAAAGCTCAAGGGCTGGTTAACACAGAGGATGAGAAAGAGGGTTTCCAAGAGGATCTTGGTAGCTTAAAGTATTGAATTGAATGTAAGAAAATGAAATTCATTGGAGAAAAATGGAGAGTCTTAACATGAGGTCAAAAAGTCAAGTTCAATGGGAGCAGCTGGATGATGCAATGTATGGAGCCCCAGCCCAGGGGTCTGGAGGACCTGAGCTCAATTCAGCCTCAGAGACTTGACACTGTGTGACTCTGGACAAATCATTTGCCTAATCAAGTCCACAAATACAGATTTAGAAGGATCAAAGTGAGAGGGAGTCTTGAAAAAGGTCTGGGGATCTGAGTGGACCCCCAGTTGTGGACAATAAAAACACCCAAGAATGAGGATATGATTCCAAGATTTCCAGCCTGGGGGATGGGGGATGGCAGTGTCCTCAGCTATGAAGGAGAATTTTGGGAAAGGGGAGGGGTTGGGGGAAAGCATCACTGAATCTTGGACAGAAAGGTTGAGTTTGAGGTGACTGTGCTGTTTGTCTCTGAGATGTTCTAAAAGCAGCTTGTGATGAGAGATGGAGAAGCAAGAGCCGCAGATGCAGATGTAGAGGTCATGCTCAACTCCCTGGCCACCAACGAGATCGCCAAGAGATGCCCACGATCAGTGGGCGCAACATGGAAGATGATGTAGGAAAGATTGGGAAAGGGGGGAGAGCGGGCAGAGGGAAACAAGGAGGGCTCGAGGAGGAAGAGGTCACTGCGGCCAGAGAGTCCTATAGCCCATCTGCTACGTTTGAAAATGGGGTGCCCTCTCCCAGGTACCCCGATGCCTCCCAGGACTTCACAGACAATCCTTCTGCTGCTGCTGCCTTCCTTGTGACTGACCATGAGCACCTTTCTGCCTTTCCTGTTCCTCCCGAATTAGAGATAGGGATGGGACCCAGGAATTCCTTGGGTCTGGGGGACCCCAAGATGAGGAAGGTCCACCCCCCTCTTCAGGCAGTCCCCTTGGGCCTGGCGCACAGAAAGGTTGGCAGTGACTTAGTTCGAGTCTCAAAGCCTCCATGGCCTTGCTGCCTCTGAGGCTGGCTCTCTGCCCCCCATGCCTCACGCCCTGCTGCCCGGTGTTCCTAATGCCAAGGGCCGCAGGCAGGTCGTCCTCAGAAGGTCAGCCTCACCGGTGTCCCTGGGCTTTCTCTTACAAGGGCCCCCTTTCTGTTCCTGGGTCCCCAAAGGAGCAGTACTGACAGGTGGCCGGAGGCCCCCCCAGCTGCCCGGTGGCGGTGACCCACACTGGTGTGTGTGTGAGGGGGGCCCAGCTGTGAGGGAAGAAAGGCCGGACATTTCCCAATCGGTCCCAGGGATTTGCTCTGGGGGCTCTCACCAGAGCCAATTTCACACTTGACGGACATTTGCTCTCCGGGCGGCTCTGGTCGGACCCCCTCCCGCAGCGTCTTCCCGCTGACCCCCTCCTCAGGTCAGCCGTTGTTCTTCCCCCAGGCCCAGCTGCTGCAAGCTCCCATCCCCCATCCTTCTGGATCTCTGGCCTTCTCTTCAGCCTCCTTCTAAATGGCTGGTGGCCTTGTTTCTGACAGAGAAGCGGTTCTGAGAGGAAGAAGAGCTGAATTCGAACCCTAGCCTTGCCACTTCCTCGCTGCTGTTCCTGGTGAGAAGTCAGAGATGCACTTTCTTCCTCTGGGAATCTGGAGTGACATCCGTGCCCCTTGTCATTACTGCTGTGGGCCTTCAGCACCTCCTTCTTGGATGCAGATAATACCCGTCTTTTTTCTTTCTCCCAGATTTCTCTCTTTTAACCTCCATTTTTCCAACCTTTGAGTCACAAGTTGTCTCCTTCCGGCCCTTTTCCCATCCATGGAGAAGGCGTCATACATGAGAAGTCATGCAAGCTAAGCTTTTATATCGGCCTCGTGGTCTCCCTGCCTCCCCACTGCAGTCCGTCCCCTGCTCAGCTGCCACAATGATCTCAAAGCACAGGGCCAGTCAGGTCATCCCCATCACCTCCAGGAGCAGAGACAAACTCCTCTGCTTAGCATTCAAGGCCCTTCAGACTGAGCCCCCTTCTTCCACCTGACTCTCTACCCTCTGAGGCAGTGACACTGGCCTCCTGAGGTCTCCTCTCCCAAGCTCCCCCTTAGCTTTCCTGCTTCCCCTTAAGTTTCAATTCCAACCCCACCATTTTCCAGAGCTCTTTCCTTGTCTCCTCCTGGTCCCGCCCCTCATTCCCAGGAAATTACTTCCATTTGTGCTGAATGTATCTTGGACATCGGTAGTTAATTATATGTGGACACCGTGAAGGCCGGAACCAGGGTTTGGAGCATTTATCCGTGACTTGCTGATTTGGGCTATTAGACCATCCTTCCTCCTCCAGATTTTTGTTCCTTTCCCTGCTGCTCCTCCAGACTTATTGCACTGGTCAGGACAAACTAGGAACCTGGGATGTCCTGGATATGGGAAACTCCCAGGTAAGGGAACTTCCTCTTCCAGTGCAAGTTAGCAGCTGCTGAGGACTTCTTAGAGCAGCTTAGAGCACTGAGAGCTTCAGTGACTTGCTCAGGATCCAGTATGAGGCAAGATTTGAATCCAGATCTCCAGAGCTTTGAGGCCAGTTCTTTAGCCACTACAACTCCCTGCTTCAACAAGCCGTGGAATAAAAATGTCCTTTTCGAGAATAATCAGATTTAGGAAAGAGGCGATTGCCTGGGAAGATCTGGAGGTGCCTTGGCCAAGTCACCCCCACTATTCTGAACCCAAGTCATCTGGGAAATGTGGACTATGGTCTCTGGTCTGCCTCTGTCATGAGGATCTGGCCAGAGAAGCCGAGCTCCGTGTCTGTATTGTTAGGGCTTGGAGGGACTTCAGAGAGGTCTGCGTCTCCCTCCTTTGCTGGACAGCTCCTCTGCCTTTCCCAGGTCAGTCCTTTCTGAAGGACAAAAAGAGGGACAAGCCCAGGGACTCTCATCATCTGAAGCTTAGACTTCCTCCAGGGCCCAGTCAGCGCTTTCCCCTCTTCAGAATGTGCAGGTGCTCATCCTCCCCCCACCTCCAGCCCCTGGTGCAGCATGGGGGAGGGGCATTTGTATTTTGGTAAGCCCTGCTCAGACCCAGGACTTTGGGTCTCTTTGTGCTCTCCTTTCCTTCTAGGAATCCCCTTTTCTCTCTTTGCTTCCAGCTGCAGCTTGGCTTCTGGCATTCTCTGCCCATGAGCTCATATGGGAGGAGAGAGACAGGGTCGTGTCATACATATGTCTTCCCCAGCCTCATTATCAGAACTGTCACAGAAGCTGGAGAACAGATCCAGCCCGGCACTCCCTCTGGGAAAAAGTAGCTGCTTCAGGGGCCAACTTGTGTCTAAGTGATGTTAAATGTGAAAATTGATTTTGTGAAGGTCCTGGACTTGTGAGTGTGAACATGGATCATTTATAGAATGATCTAAAGTGTCTTCTCACTCTAACCTCCTCTGTTCCCTGCTCTAAGGTCCTTCCCAACTCGAATCTTCTCTGTTCTCTGTTCCAAGGTTCCTTCCCAGCTCTGACCTTGTCTGTTTCCTGGTCTAAGGTCCTTTCCAACTCAAATCTTCTCTGTTTCCTGGTCTAAGATCCTTCCCAACTCAATTTCTTCTCTGTTCTCTGGTCTGGGTTCCTTTTATCTTTGACCTTCTATATTCTTTGTTATTATTTTTTCTAGCTCTGTAAAGTAATTTCTTGGTAGTTTGATTAGTATGACACTGAAAAAGTTAATCAATTCAGGTAGAATTGTCATTTTTATTATTTTAGCTCAGCCTACCCATGAACACTTAATATTCTTCCAATTGTTAGATCTAACTTGATTTGTGTGGAAAGTGTTTTGTAACTGTGTTCGTATAGTTACTGACTTTATCTTAGCAGGTAGACTCCCAAATATGTTACATTATCTACCGTTACTTTATCTCTTGTTGTTGGACTTTGTTGGGAAAATGCTGATGATTTATGTGGATTTATTCTGCATCCTGCAACTTTGTGAATTGTCTTTAGTAGATTTTTAGTTGATGCTCTAGGGTTCTCTAAGTATTTCACCATCTCATCTGCAAAGAGTGATCATTTTGCTTCCTTATGACCTACTCTAATTCCCTTCATTTCTTTTTCTTCTCTTATTGACCTCCTATATCTTAACACACCTTTTAGTTCTCACATTCACCGATCCCTCCTATTCCCTGACATCCTCCAGTTGCTTTTTCCCCAAAGCTTGGCTCAGCTATTGTCACCTTCCAGGAGCCTTTCTTTATCTCTCTGCTCCTTCATGCTCTTTTCCTGTTGGGATTTCTTTCTCTGAATGCCTGCTGTAGCCTTCCCAGAGAGTGTAAGCTCATTGGGGCAGGAGCTATTTGAGTTTTGCTCTTTGTCTCTCCAGTACAGACTCAGGAGATGGTACAAGCATACTATGGTCCAAAGGGCCTCCAGGCTCTGATAGTCTGTGGGAGCACTGAGACACGGCAGGGACAGGCATAATGTGCCACTGTGCTCTTGTGTCTTCTATATTATTGGCGTGTGTAAAGTGTCTCCAAGTGCCAGAAACTGATCTGTGCCTGGGGACTGAGCTAGGTGCAGGAGGGAGGCTCCGAGCAGCTGGGAGGCAGAGCCATTGGTCCATGGCACTGGGAGCTCAGGTACAAAGGATACCTTTAGAAGAGTTCTCTAGAGAAACACAGGAAGGAGGGGGCGGGGCATAGAATACAGCAATATTTGGTACGGTGTCTGTGTCCGGCAGTGACTGTGGGAGCCAGGGACTACACACATCTCAAGTCTTTTATTAAAAGCCCCGAAATATGTTCTGTATAAGGAGCAAACAGTGCATCTTGGGTATTCCCTCTGAGTCTGTGGGAATAAAAAAGGGAAAAAGAAAATGGAATCATCCTCTCTCCTTACTACAATTCCAGATAAACTGATCATTAGCCCAAATTCCCAAAAGTCCTCTCTTGTGGGTAAATTGTGACAAAACAAATGAACAACCTGGTGTAGCTAAAAGAACGCCACTCAGTTCAAGATCCAGGTCTGTGGATTAGGAACTGTGTAATTTTATTCAAGTAACTTGCCCTTTCTGAGTTTCAGTTACAAACCTATAAAATGGGGATTATAATTCATAATTCATCTTCAGGATTCACCACAGAGCTGTGGGGAGAAAGTAGAATGCTAAATTCATGGGATTTCTTATAAATATGAATTATTATTCTTTACTGCCTCCGGGATGCATTTCCCAGGAAGGAAAGGGCTCCCTTGCTACAAAGACCCTTCCACCTGCCTAACTGGTGTTGGGGATTGTCAGCAGATTTCCCTCCTTCTACTACACTGACCCTAGGACGTAAAAAGCTTCCAGAAAAAGAAGGTCAGGGGGTCTGTGAGATTGGGCAGCGATTCCCAAGCCTAGTTTGGCAACACCCCGGGGTGTTTCCACATTTTGAAAGGCCCTATTTGTTCGACCGCCCGACATCCAGTTTTCTCAATCATCTTGGGCACAGCTGGGAATGCAGACATGAGTGAACTAGGCTTCTGACTGTTTCAGAAAACAGCAAACAGCTGTCACAAAGCCCATGCAGTGTCTGCCAGAGGAAGAGTGTGAAGTCCGCCTTCGGCCCTTGAGTCAGCCACACAATCTGGATATTGTGTGGCCGATTTAGGTAGCTGATACCCACAGTGCTTATCTGATTGCCCCTGGACACCTTCAACTGTACACAGGGATAGAGGGCTGGTAGAGAAACAGGTCAAGAATCAGAGGATGGCTAAAAGAAGATATTCGGGCACCGTGAGACTAGAAAGAGACAGAAAGATGATGATGACAAAAAGATGGCAGGCTAGACACTTTCCTGATTCTTCAAAATAGTAATTATGCGCCAAACATAAAACAATGATGGCTTTCCCCATGGCCCGGAATGTCCAAAATCCAAAGGAAGGCCCAAGTTCAGGAAGTGACCTTGAGCTCACTGGGTACCTCTTCTTGGACATCTATGTGGCAACACCTCTTGCAGACCCAAGGATACAACAAGGGCTTTCCTCAAAATCCACCCCTCTATCCCACTCCTTCCCTCCTCCTTTCCAGTTCTAACGGGACTGTGGCTCGAGATTGTGTCAAGTTGGATCAGGTCTCAAGAGCCAATCGGATCAGAGCCCTGAGTAGCCAAAGCTGAGAGAAAGAGCATCCATAGCATCCACCCAGGGCCAGTTCTGACCACCCAAAAGTGAGACAAGGCAGAGACCTAGGCTGGTGAACAGCTTATTGTAGGAGGAGGAGGAATTGCTGTGAGATCCAGCTCCTAGGAAAACTACTAGCAGAAGGGCAGGAGTCGGGAAGTAAGGGATAAGGAAAATAAGGGGATGGGGTGGGAGAGAGACTGAAATCACCAAAGATTTCAAGAAGAATAAATCTATAAGACCTTGAACATAGACAAATCAATGGGAAAAATAAACCAATGACAACAAAAGGAAATAAGGTCTTCATATCTAATAAATGAGCTCATGAATCAAGCAAAATGCTTGATTAGACAGAATTTGAGGAGAACGTGGAACTAGAACATGCTATTTCTGAATAGTTTAAAAGGGAAATGAGAATTATCAATGTAGAATTTGTCCTACTTGACAAAAATAAGGAATAGAATAGAAAAACTGAAATTTTCAATGGCAAATCTCAGCAAAGAAACAAAAAGGGAAAAACGATTGGGAATGCAAATACACAGAAATGAAGGACAACCCAGAGAAGCAAAAAACAGTAAATCAAAAGAAAATCTGCTCATTAAGTTTACAAAACATATGGATCTTGAAGACAAGACATATAGAAACAACATAAGGATCATCTGAATTTTGAAAGAACATGAAAGGACAGCAAAAAAATATCTTAACATCATCATAAAAGAAATAATAAGAGAGAACCACTCCGACCTGAACATAAAATATGAGATTCCAATTGGAGGTCTTCAAAGATCACTGCCATAAGAAACACCAAAGCAAATCCCTTGCCGTAAAATAAAAATTGAACACTTCAATTCAGAAATAAGAAGTTCCGTAAACTATCAGGAAACAAAGGAAATGACATGAGAATAATGTGAGATTATCCTGCACCCACTAGAAAAAGGAGGAAAGGATAGAATAATGAATTCTGAAGATCACTGGAGCTTAGGAAACAGTCTAGAGTGACCTCTCTTGCAATTCTGAAGTCAATAGATAACAAAAACGGTCATTCTATAATAAAGAAGAGTTTGAAACATTTTAGAAAGAAAACCAGAATTGGTTTTTGCATTTCTGCAAACTGATGTTTGTATTTCAAATATCTCAAACAACAGAGATGCTGGAATAATAATCAATGTAGACAGCAACAGCAGGACAACAGAGGAGTCAGTAAGAAACTTCTTTCTAAAGGTACATAAAGAGATAGGAGTAAGAGCAGAAATATGGTAGCACTAACAATGAAGAGGTAGACAGTGAGCATTATGGAAAGAGCATGGCCACATTCTGTCTTCTGTCAGCTGAATGTTTATTTTATAGGAAAATACAACATGAGAGAGTGGGTAAAAAGTAGAAATAAGTGAGTGATGTCTAACAAAATCTAACAGCAAGACACACAAAGAGAAATTCTATTTAAAATAACTGTTGATAGTATAAAATATTTGGGAACCTATCTGCCAAGGGAAAGTCAGGAACTATAATGAGCAAAACTACAAAACATTTTCCACACAAATTAAGTCAGATCTGAACAATTGGAAAAATATCAAGTGCTCTTGGAAAGGTCAAGCAAATATAATAAAGATGACAATACTACCTAAACTAATCTATTTATTTAGAGCTATACCAATCAAACTCCCAAGAAATTATTTTACTGACCTAGAAAAAATAACAACAAAATTCATCTGGAAGAATAAAAGGTCAAGAATTTCAAGGGAATTAATGGAAAAAAAATGCAAGTGGCCTTGCTGTGCCAGATCTAAAACTATATTATAAAACAGCAGTCATCAAAACCATTTGGTACTGGCTAAGAAACAGAGCCGTTGATCAGTGGAATAGGTTAGGTTTACAGGACAAACCAGGCAATAAATGTAGCAATCTAGTATTTGGCAAACCCAAAGACCCCAGGTTTTGGGATAAGTACTCACTATTTGACAAAAACTGCTGGGAAAATTGGAAACTAGTGTGGAAGAAACTAAGCATTGACCCACACTTAACACCATATACTAAGATAAGGTCAAAATGGGTTCATGATCTGGACATAAAGAATGACATTATAAACATGTATAATGTATAAACATTATAAACAGAAGAACACAGGATACTTTACCTCTCAGATCTGTAGAAGAGGAAGGAATTTGTGACCAAAGAACTAGAGATTGTTATTGATCACAAAATAGATAATTTTGATTATATTGTTAAAAAGTTTTTGTACAAAGGATATGAACAGACAATTTTCAGAGGATGAAATTAAAACTATTTATAGTCATATGAAAAGGTGCTCCAAAACACTATTGATCAGAGAAATTCAAATCAAGACAACCCTGAGGTACCCCTTCACACCTGTCAGATTGGCTAAAATGACAGGAAAAGTTAATGATGAATGTTGGAGGGGATGTGGGAGGGCTGGGACA
>JAJPUD010010794.1:44170-58893 GCA_023553655.1 Myrmecobius fasciatus
GTTGTCTCATTGTTGTCATTCTCCTGGATGAAATTTTCGATTGTGTCTGTAATTTGCTCTTTCACCCATTCGTTCTTCAGGATTAGATTATTTAATTTCCAAATAACTTGTGGTCTATTTTCTCCTGGCCTTATATTACATGTGAGTTTTATTGCATCATGATCTGAAAAGGATGCATTTACTATTTCTGCTTTTCTACATTTGATTTTGAGGTTTTTATGCCCTAACACATGATCAATTTTTGTATAAGTTCCATGAACCCCTGAGAAAAAAGTATACTCCCTTCTATCACCATTCAATTTCCTCCAGAGATCTATCATACCTAACTTTTCTAGCCTTTTGTTAACCTCCCTAGCTTCTTTCTTATTTATTTTGGAATTTGATTTATCTAATTCTGAGAGAGCAAGGTTGAGATCTCCCACTAGTATAGTATTACTGTCTATTTCTCCTTGCATCTCTCTTAACTTCTCCTCTAGGAATTTGGATGCTATTCCACTTGGTGCATATATGTTAAGTATTGATACTGCTTCATTGTCTATGGAACCCTTTAGTAAAATGTAGTTTCCTTCCTTATCTCTTTTAATTAGATCTATTTTTGTTTTTACTTGATCCGAGATAAGGATTGCTACCCCTGCCTTTCTTTGTTCACCTGAAGCATAGAAGATTCTGCTCCAGCCCTTTACCTTCACTCTGTATGTATCTCTATGTTTTAGATGTGTTTCTTGTAAACAACATATTGTAGGATTCTGGCTTTTAATCCAGTCTGCTACCCGCTTCCGTTTTATGGGAGAATTCATCCCATTCACATTCACAGTTAAAATAACTATATCTGTATTCCCTGCCATCTTATTTACCCAGAGTTATGATTATCTCTTCCCTTTCCCCTCTCTCCCTTCCCCCTCCCCAGTACTTTGCTCTTGAGGACCACCTCCCACCAATAATCCTCCTCTCTTTATAGTCCCTCCCTCCCCTTTATACCTTTCCCCTAATCCTTCTATTAGTTTATCCCTTTCCTTTTCACCCCTCCCTCCTACCTTCCCACAAGGAGGGTCAGTGCTTTCTTTGAAGCCAAATCTGTCTGATATACTCTCTTAGAGTCCAATCTAATGAGAGTAAAGTTTACACAATACTCATCACCCTCCCTTCTTTCCCTCAATTATATTAGATCTTCTATGTCTCTTTATGAGATTTTGCCTTATTTTACCTCCTATATTTTTACTTTATTTTGCCTCCTTTTCCCCCCTCCCCCCTTTTTCTTTTTCAGTATGGTATCCCTTCCACCTCTATTTTCTTTTCCATGATTATCAAAGAAAAATCAAATTATACTGCCATTCTTTAAAGGATACCTATAGTAGGAATATAGTTCTCAAGAGATTTCCTTTTTACCTTTTTATGTTTCTCTCGAGTTCTCTATTTGGAGGTCAAATTTTTTGTTCAGATCAGGTCTTTTCATTAGAAATAGGTGAAATTCTCCTGTATCATTGAATGACCATCTTCTTCCCTGGAAGATGATGCTCATTCTAGCTGGATAACTTATTCTTGGCTGTAATCCGAGTTCTTTTGCCTTTCGGAATATCTGGTTCCAGGCCCTTCGATCCTTCAATGTGGAAGCTGACAGATCCTGTGTAATTCTAATGACAGTTCCTCGGTATTTGAACTGTTTCTTTCTAGCTGCTTGCAATATCTTTTCCTTGGTGCGATAGTCCTGAAATTTGGCCACGATATTCCTTGGGGTTTTAATTTTGGGGTCTCTTTCTGGAGGTGATCGGTGAATTCTTTCAATGCCAATTTTGCCTTCTGATTCTAAAACATCAGGGCAATTCTCTTTCATGATTTCCTGGAAGATAGCATCCAGGTTCTTTTTCTCATCGTGGCTTTCAGGGAGTCCGATAATCCTTAAATTGTCTCTCCTGGATCTGTTTTCCAAGTCATTTGTTTTTCCTAGGAGATATTTCATATTTTCTTCTATTTTTTCATTTTTTTGTTTTTGTTTAACTGATTCTTGAAGTCTTATTGAGTCATTTACTTCTATTTGTTCAATTTTAATTTTTAAAGTATTATTTCCTTCAGTTATCTTTTTTAGTTCCTTTTGTAGCTGGCCAATTGAATTTCTTGATTCAATGCATTCTTTTTCCATTTTGCCAGCTTTATTTTTCAGTGAATTGTTGTCTTTTTCCAATTCACCAATTTTGATTTTCAGTTCACCATTTTTATTTTCCAGTGAATTGGTGATTTTTTCCAATTCACCAATTTTGTTTTTCAGTAAACTGTTTTCTTTTTCCAGTTCACCAGTCCTATTTTCCAGTTTTTGATATTTCTGTTGCCCTGATCTCAATTTATTTCCCCATTCTTCTTCTAGATCTCTTTTGAGATTCTTAATGCAATCATCCAGGTAAGCCTTCTGAAAGGGAGACCAACTTAAGTCTGCCTTTGTGGCTTCATCTGGGATTGTTTTCATACTGTCAGGATCTGGGGACTGTTCTATTTTTTCTCCGTAAAAGCTTTCTATGGTGAGAGCTCTCTTCTGCTTCTTGCTCATGATTTAAAGTTGGGATATTGGTCAAAACCGGAGAAAACTGCAACGATTTGTATTTGCCCTGGGGCAGTTTGCCGAGTTGACTTCCGGTCTGAGGCTGGTCGGGCTAGATTCGCACTAGGACCACGTTTTCAGCTGGTCTGGATCCACCCTTTTCCAAAGGCAGATCTGCCAAAGCACCTGCCCGCAAGCAGAGCAAAGTGGCCCAGACATCTCCCAGGGGCTTCCTGGGTGCCCCAAATCCGCCCCTCTATTGCAGCCCTGACTTCCGCCCCGGCTGGAGTCTGATGGCGACCAGTGGCCGATTTCCCCTGAGGCTAACCTTCTCCGGAGTTCTTTCACTGTAGATCTTTGATAGAAGTGCGTTGTAGTCCGAATGCTTGGAGTTGCTCTCACTTAGAAACCAGTTGGAAGGCTTACTTTGTCTGAGTTTGAGGGAATGTCCCCGGAGTTTACAGAGAAAGCTGTCCGCAGTTCGCCATCTTCTCAGGCAAAATTAGTATTTAAAAGCAGACCTTCTGACTCCAGGGAGAGTGTTGTTTTTGCTAGAGGTGATGTCCGTTAGCCAAGTATTGGGACAGTATTGTGAAAGTGAAAGTCTTGAGTTCAAATCTATCATAGACATTTATTATTGTTGTTATTGTTGTTAGTAATCCGTGATTATTAATACAACTAGCTTGTATAGGGAGTTTTAATATTCGCAAAATACTTTCTAATCATTAACTCACTTTATACTCACAACAACCCTGAGAGGAAGGTGCTATTATCATCCCATTTCCCAGATGAAGTAACTGAGGTAAACAAGGGTTAAATGAATTGCCCAAGGTCACCCAGATACTACATTGGAACCCAGTTCTGCTTGACACCAGTCCCAGCTCACCTATCTCCCCCAGCTGCCTCTGGGTATGGCAATAAACCACCACAATCCAGGTGAGAGCTGACGGGGCTCGTGTCCGTGTGAATGGTGGGCAAGGGACGGACGCGAGAGACGTTGTGAAGGTAGAATTGGTGAGTGGCTAGAAGTGTTGGTGGGAGACAATGATGAGTCAAAGATGACCCCAAAGTTGGGAACCCTGGTCACCGAAAAGATGAGGATGTCCAAAGTAGGGCAGAGAGCTGGATTTCATGGGGGAGATAATGAGTTCTAGCTTGGGTGTGATGAGTGTGGGGTACCTCTGGGACATCTAGTCTGAAGTAGTCAGTAAGTCAGTGGTGCCATAGGAGAGAACCTGGGGATTCATATAGATCTGGGAACCATCAGCCTAGAGGTGGTCACTGGGCCTAGGAGAGCCAATGAGGTCACCAAGGGAGCCAGTGGAAAGAGAGAAGAGCAGACTTCAGTCACAATCTTAGGGGCTGAGAGTGAGGGGCAATAGCAGCCACAAAGCCACCCCAGTAGTGGTACCTGGACATCCAGGGAAAAAAGTGGCCATTTGCCAGTGTGGGGATTGAAGTGAGGAAAAGAGAAGGGGAGCCGAAGGGGAATCGAGATGGAAAATGTGCTGTACACTCTGTGCTCCTGAGGGAGGATGCAGAAAATCTGCCCAAAGTGTCACTTCGGTGCAGGGGTTGTTGGATCCAGCTGCTGAGGTCCCTCGGATTCTCACAATCCCTCTGGCTCCTCACTAGGATCTAGATTC
This sequence comes from Myrmecobius fasciatus, assembly GCA_023553655.1. Lineage (NCBI taxonomy): Eukaryota > Metazoa > Chordata > Mammalia > Dasyuromorphia > Myrmecobiidae > Myrmecobius > Myrmecobius fasciatus. The sequence goes on from JAJPUD010010794.1 coordinate 48,347, forward strand.
TTAGAGTTGGGAGCTTTCACGGACCATAGGTCATGGAAAGCGATTCCCAGGAGGGAACATCGGGGCTGAGAGGGACTGTAAGCCTGGAGTTCTGGGCTTGGGGGATGTCAGAACATAGAAGAGAGAAGACCAGAACCAGAAGAACACTGAAACAGAGAACGCAGAATTTCAGAACTGAGAGGGCATTGGAACCCAGAGCAGAGAATGGCGAGATTGGGAGAGTGTGTAGAACAGAGTGAGTCAGGGCTGGAAGGGAGTAAAGTCAGAGCTGGGGTAGATGGGGCAGATTATCTCACCCTAAGGAGCAGACAGAGAAATTGAGCCAGATCTAGGTCCAGCTCCAGCCTCTTTCTTCTATCCCATCAGTCACTGAATTTTGCTGACCAGGACCCTGAGGTCCAGGAAGAAGCAATCCAGAAGAAGCAGAGGAAGACCCAAGGGCCCTGATGGCCTTTTTCTTTCCTTGTGGCCTTTCTCAGCACACTGAAAACTCCAGGGAGCTTTTTCCTGCTGCTGACTGTCTTCCCACCATCCCTTTCTATCCCTCTGCTTCTCCTGATGGTAACCAATATTGCTTTTATTGTCTCAATCTCTCTTTTTTTGTCACCCACAGGGCTTGTCCTTTGCTTAGTTTGAGGTAGAAACTTGCCAGGATTTCTCAGCCAGAGGCAGGTAATTCCAGCCTCGTTCCCAGCCTCCCTTACTGCTCTCCATGGTGCTGGTGAGGACATCTCCGGGGGCTTCCCAATGTGGTTACCTTGGCAACTGGGCTGGTACTTGCCCAGTGCTGGCAGGCTGGCACTGCATTTTGCAGCCAGGAGAGCTCATCAGGCCTGTTCAGATCTCCTGCAGATGCATCTTACAGTGAGAGTGGGGGCTGGGGAAAGCACTCTGGGGGCCAGGCCCGGAAAGGCATAAAGGCACTATTGTGTCTAGGAGGGGTCAGTGGGGCAGGGGCAGGAGACTTCTGGCTCGGGCTCTGAATCAGTCCCCTGTGCTGCCCGAGGATAGCGTGTTTTATGAAGCCACAGTAAGGCGGGAGGGGCGGCCTCCAGCCATCCCCCACTGGGCCTGCTTGGGCTCAGTCCTAGCCAGGATCCCCTGGAAGCTCTCTTCCCTCTCTCCACCCAACAGACTCAGACACTAATCTTCCTCCACAGAACCGGGCCCCAAGCCCCTTCTCTAGCAGGGTCCCTGACCACCCCGCCCCCCAACTCAGAAGGAGGGGAGCTCCGATTGCTGTCAGGCTTTAAGAACTACTGGGTGGAAGAAAGAAAAGGAGACTTTGGGCCCTTGGGGGTGGAGGAGGTGGGACGTGCAGTTTTCTCTGAAGGGCTAATCGCATCTCCAGACAAGGATGTAATCTCCCAGAAGGAGAAGGCTCAGGGCCCTGCTCTTCACTCCCGGAGGGGACGGTCACCTCGAGAAGCTCATGTTTCAGGAAGACGCAGTGTGATGAAGGGGAAGACCTTTTCATTTAACCAAATGATTTCTCATGAAAACAAATGAGCTGATGCTCTTTGTATGTGGGAATGTTTATGTCTGTAAAAGTAAACAGTAAGAGACACTTTAATTTTAAAAATACCCAAACCTGGACATTATCTGATAACTTCCTCACAAGAGTGAGTTCTGTGACCATCTCAATTTACAAAACAGGAAGATGAGGCTGGGAGAGAGTCAATGTTTTGACCAGGGTCTCGTAGGTAGTAAGTCTCTAAGGTAAGAACTCAGTTTAAAGTTCCAACTCAAAATGTAAATCAGAAAACTCTTTATTCCCAAGTGCACCCCTACTCTAAAGTCTCTCTAATTTTTTTTTGTGAGGCAGACTGAGGCGCCCAGATTAAAAATCCTCAGTTATTCTTGACTCTTCACTTTCTCATAGCCTCTATGTCCAGTCCCCAAAGCTCTCCCTTCCCACAGCTGCCACTTGGATGCAGTTTATTAACACATCTCACCTGGACTATTAAAATGGGCTCCTAACTGGTCTTTCTGCCCTAAATCCGACCCCTTCCGATCCATCCCAAGCTGCTTGATGGCCACGGTGATTTTCTATAATGAAAAAACTGTTCTCCTTATTCAACATTGCTAATGGCTCCTTGTTGGGAACACAACCTTTAGACTGAGAGTTAGGTGGGATCTAAGAGCCCCCAGTCCGATCCCCTCATGTTATAGATGAGGAAATGGATGCTGATGGAGATTAGGTGACGTGGGCAGGTCCTTGCAGGTAGGAAGCACTAGAGATGAGATTTGGGCCCCGGTCCTGTGGGGTCTCTCTGGTGCAAAGCTGCCACCTCAGTTCTGCTTTCCCACCAATCCTGGCTTGCCTTGAGAGGCCTCTTGTTCCTGCCCGTGCACTATATATCCCACGTAACCTGGCCTACCACCCACCGGATGCTCTCTGGATTCAGTCCTCCATCTCCCATCTTTATTCCTTTGCGTTCCCTTTCTTGGGATGCTGTCCTGTCTCACCGCTGCTTCTTAAACTCCTGATTTCCTTCAAGGTTCAGTTCGTGTGGCTCCTTGCTTAGGAAGTCTTTCCCAACTCTTCATTGCTAACGCTCCCTTTCTCCCCCAGTTTTCACACCTGGACTCATCCATCTACCAGAGACAGTCTGCTACGTGGAAAGAATGTTGGATTAGAATTTCCCAGGGTCTGAGTTCGAATTCTGCCTTTGAGACTCCTTGACTATGGAGTCTTGGACAAGTTGCTCATTTTCTCTGAGCCTCGGCTTCCTCAATGAGGGTTGGAGGGATAATCTCTAAGGTCCCTTCCATACTGAAATCTGGGATTTGGGGACCCATCCTTCCTTAGATCTCAGGTAAGGACCAATGTGTGCTTTGTTTGACCTTATTTACCCAGCACCTATCCTGGAAGTTGGACCATGGTGGAATTCAAAGATGGTGGTGGTCTGACTTGTTGGATCCCGTACCCACGAAGCGGCCACAGCCTCTCTCTGATTCACTGCCTGCTGAGGACTCTAGGACCCTGCTCTCTTGCAGTATTCATCCTGACTACATCTTGACTTTCTAGCATCTACCTTCTAGCTAGTCTGATTAAATCTGCCTGGCCAGTTACAACACCCAGCCACACCGTGGAGGCAAACAAGGAAAAGTCGGACTGCCGGACCAATGGCTCTGTGGCAGTTCCCTGACCCAGTGTGTAAAGTGTTAGGCTTAGGGTCAGAAAGAGCCCAATAGCTTGGACGCTTACTAGTGTGAACCCCACCAAGTCCCAGACCTCTGGTCCCAAGTTTTCTCCTTGATAAAGTTCAAGGATTGGACTTACTTACTTACAAGGTCTCTCTGTCTCTCTCTCTCTGTCCCTCTCTCTCTTTCCTGAGGCAATTGGGGTTAAGTGACTTGCTCAGGGTCACACAGCTAGGAAGTGTTAAGTGAATGAGGTCACATTTGAACTTGGGCCTCCTGACTTCAAGGCTGGTGCTCTATCCACTGTGCCATCTAGCTGTCCTGTACAAGGACTCTCTTAAACAATTTTCATTTCATTGACAATGAAGAAGCACAGCACTGGGAATGAGATGGCCCGGCATCCAGTTGTGTGTCTAATATGGCTCCCAAATCATCACCATTTTGCCTCTATTTCATTTTCCTCATCCGGGAAGTGGTAACATCTGCCCTCCCCTCCCCTCTAACACACTCTGGCTTGGGGAGAAATGAAAGGCATCCCCAGGAGCAGAGGTGAGTGCTCTAGGAATATGATTCATCCATGACTGAATTTGGTTAAAGGCCTTTTCATGGAAGGAGTCTGGGACATAGGGAGTGAGATGAAGAGAACCTGCTGTGGATGACAGATTTGTGGCACTTTAAAAGGTGGGTTTGTGGGCCGGAAGTGGCCCATAAGTTCTGGTGGGGTGGACTGGATGGCCACCATCCACAAGAAGGCCAGAGCCTCAGGCACTGAAAGTTCTCTCTCTCTGAAGAATTCCCATGAGGAGCAGCCGGCTCACTCCCTCTGAAGGCAGCCCTTGCCAATTTGGGGCAGCTTTAATGATTGGAAAGTTGTCTTTTGCATGAATTTAAATGGGTCCCTTTACAAGAACTCCCTGCTCCCCCCCTGCCCTGGACTCTGTCTCAAAGGGTCCTGAGTTTCTTTCAGCTCACATTCTACCTCCCACATGAGACCCTTCTAATTATGGGGCCTTTCTTGAAGCTTCCTTTTATCTCTTTTATAGCTGACTGTGTAGGTACATGCTACTTTCTGAGATGGAATATAAGCTTCCTGAGAAGTAGGAACTGTCTCATGTTTATCTTTGGATCCCCAGAACTCAGCATAGTTCTTGCCAAATGGTGAATTGCTGCTTGATTGCTTCAAGTGGGGCCCTGCTGGCTTAAAAAGAACAGCTCTGTTCCACATGATATTCTTTAAAAAATAAACAAGTTTTATTGCTATTTTCTGCTTCTTTTGCTATCATAGCTATCCCATATATCCTTCCCTCACCTCCTCCAAAAGAGGAGACATCCCATATAATAAAGTTTTGTGTTATTTTAGAGGAAAAATATCAGCATAGATGATCAATATATTGAAAAAGTCCCCAAACACATGCAATATGTGACATCTGTGATCTCCCACCTCCCTGAGTGGCTTTGTTGGGGGTATTCTCTCATCTGTCTTCATTTGATTCTTGGTTGATCTTTATAATTTTGTTGCAATCTCTTTGGACAGTTAGGTGGTACGGCGGATAGAGTGCCAGGCCTGAATCAGGAAGACTCCTCTTCCTGAATTCAAGTCTAGCTACTTCCTAAATGACCCTGGACAAATCACTTAACCCTTAATACACACACATGCAAATACATAGAAATATATATGTGTATATCTTATATGTGCTATATATGTATATGTATATATACACACATATAGTATTTTTATATCTTGAATAATAAACTCTGATCAGAGAAATTTGATGCAAAGTTTTCCCCCGATGTTTTTCCCTTTTTACTACTTCTTTTCTTATTCTAGTTGCATTAATTTTGTTTGTGTGGAAGCTTTTAATATTTAAGTTAACAAAGTTATCCAATTTTATTTTTGGTAATCGCCTCTATCTCTTGTCTGATTAAGAACAGATCTCCTACCAATACCTGTGAGAGATATATTATCTGAAGGAGTTCAGAAAGTTTTAAGTATCAAAACCTGAATCAAACAGCATGACTATGAGCGTTGTTTGTTTTTTCCTCCATTTGTCTCTAAAATAGGATTTTTATTCAAGTTATGACTTCCCCCTTTTCCACTATAAACACAGTAGTACTATATTCCTTCAGCTATTTTAATTCTTTTAAAGGTTTTCTTGTTCTACTAATTCTCTTTCCCTAGTCTCTGATCCCCTTTTCTCATTTATTACCCCCTTCTGTTTGGGATTTTGTTTATTAATCCCTTTTTCTCTCCTGTTTTTATCAGGTTATATTACTGTTCTCCCATTTTTTTCCTCTCAATTAATCAAGATTTCCCTTTCCTCTCTTCCTCTTGAATTTAGGCCTATTCATTAGTGTTTTTTATTTAATATTTTTTCTCATCCCTTTCTAAAAATTCTCTCTCTCTCTCTCTCTCTCTCTCTCTCTCTCTCTCTCTCTCTCTCTCTCTCTCTCTCTCTCTCCCTTCATTATCCAACCTCTTTCTGTCGGCTCTAGACCCTCATTGGATGATTTATTATTCCTATAAGATCTGGGCTCTCTGTGTTCTCTGTCTTTCTCTTGCAATCAAAGCTCCTATGGTATACATTCTAGGTTCTCCCCTCTAGGCCATTTAGGCCATTTCCCTTTCTGCTATGTGTCATAGACCTTGCCTTGTGGATTTCCCTTTTCCACTGTTGCTCACTCTTAGAACTACACAATTATTGTAGCTATTGGAGAGGGCAATACCCCACTATAGGGTCCTTTTCATTATATTCTGGATTATGGAACCCAACATTCATCTATATCCTTCCCTAGTTACCTTTCCCCCATCCTCCTTGGGTCCATATTCTTCCACTCCCTCAGGTTCCAATTGCCTTCAGGAGCTTCAGTTGTCCCCTCTCCCACAGGAGGACAAATAAACTTTTCAAGCACCAGGTTATACCCAACACAAGGTCCCCATCTCCCTTTTGAACCACTAAGAAACAGCATGTTGTGGTTCCATGTTTTCACCTTTCGCAAGGTCCTTTGTTCTCATCAAATATTGGATCATTTTCCTTCGTTTTTTTTCCTGAGGCAATTGAGTCACACAGCTAGTAACTATTAAGTGTCTGAGGCTGGATTTAAACTCAGGTCCTCCTGACTTCAGGGCCAGTTCTCTATCCACTGAGCCATCTAGCTGCCCCTCCTTAACTTTTCATTATTTATTCATAGATATTAATCCACTTGGGATTAATGTTTTCCCTTTTGATTTAGTCATTTATGTTCAAGATCTTTGAGTTTTCTTCTTCCTAAGAACTTTGATCATTTCAATCTTTCCCCCTCTGACTTCCCCCATTCACTTTCTGACTATTTCATTTCTGATAATGGTTTCCGGGGGGCTTGGATCACAAAGCATCTTGCTTTCCTCCCATGCTGAACAATCACCAGTCTAGGTCTCTGCCTTAGGTGACTTTGGGTAGTCAGAACTTCCTCAACTGGTCACTATGTTCTTTTCCTCAGATTTAGTGGAGCATTGCACCTCATCCCCACTCTCCCTGTTTACCTAACACCATTCTATCCTAATGTCCTGTCCAGCTTCTTCTCTTTGTTAGTTTTCTGGCAGGGCACTGGCAGCTCAGAGATTTGCACACTAGTTGCTTTTGCTCCCAAAAGCCTTTGGCTATACTATCTTCTCAGAACTTCTAAGATCCAGGGTCTCCATGGCACTAGAAAGACAGAGTGGAGATCAGGGGTTTGTAGCAAGCCCATGGGTAGGATTCTTGAATCTATTAGTGAAGTCTCATTAATGGTATCATGGGGAGCTTAAGTGAGCCCAGAGTCAGTGAGCACCAGTTCACAGATTTTATTTGTTTGTTTGTTTTTTCCTTCTTTTGTACCAGACTACCCAGACAACTGAAATTGCTTTATCTTTAATACATAATTTATGTTTTGGAGGCTTGAAAAACAGTTTCTCAAGCTGTATACCTTAGGGAAAATGGCTACTCCTCCATCTTGTTTGATACCTATTCACATTTTTGAACTAGAAATTGTTTTATTTTTTTTATTTTTTTATTTTAAGCTTTTTATTTGTATAACATATGTATGGGTAGTTCCCCAACCTTGATCTTTACATAGCTTTCCAATACAAATTTTACCCCCAGTCCCCTCCCCTCACCTAGATGGCAGGAAGTCCACTACATGTTCATAATGTTGAAATGCTTGAGAAGTTATGCAAGAAAAATCTTATCTACAAGAAAAAAAAAGAATCAGAAAAAGGCAACACAATGCAAGCAAATGTCAATAGAGATCATGAAAATGTTACGTTATGGTCCATATTTCATGTCCCTCTTTCTGGGTGTATATGGTTTTCTTCAGTGAACAACTGGAACTGGTTTGAGACAATTCTTTATTGCAGAGAGCCATGTCCATCAGAATTGATCATCATGTAATACTGTTGTTGCTGTGTATGATGATCTCCTGGTTCTGCTCGTTTCACTCAGCATCAGTTCATGCAAGTCCCTCCAGGCCTCTCTGAAATCGTCCTGCTGGTCGTTTCTTCCAGAACAATAATATTCCATAACATTCATATACCATAATTTATTCAGCCACTCTCCAATGGAAGGGCATCCCTTCAGTTTCCAGTTTCTAGCCACTACAAAAAGGGCTGCCACAAACATTCTTGCACATGTGGGAGAAATTGTTTTAAAAGAAAAATGATTTTGACCCTTCTGGGTTTTCTTGTCTCCAGGCAAAACATGCTGAGTTCCTTCCAATTACATTGGAGGATGGTATGGTCTCGCCCTCTGGGTGTTGCCCACTTCCTCACTAAAATGGATTGTCCAGAAGTGAGCCCGGCACTCCAGACGTGGTCTGAGGATGGAAGGCTTATGGTGGGATTTTAACCTTACTGTCTGGCATTAAACTATTAATGAGCATGCTTTGACTTTGAGCAGTCAGTGGGTTCGAAATGCACCTCAGGCTATTCCATAGCCCTTCATCTTTTCCACAAGAATCACACAAACTGCTTAGCCAACATTTTGCTAAAACCTAGGCAAACTAGCTATAAAATTCCCTTGATCTATCTAATAACAGGCAAGAAAGCAAATGAGGTTAGCTTGGAATGATTTATTCTTGACAGAGTCAGACCATTTCTTTGTCATCACTTTTTCTTCCTCTTCTCAAACCAGCCCTCTACTAATATGTTTAAAAGTTGTGTCATGAATTTAAATCAAATCTACCAGCCCATAATATGTAGGCTCTACCTGCTTCCTCCTTTAGAAAAACAACCACCCTAGCTGCTCTCCAATCTTGGGCCATTTCTTTCTTTCCCCCTCAGCTTTCAGATATAACTGATGATGGCTTCTACATCTTGACTGCTGGCTCAAGAAACACAGTGTGGTACAGTGGAGGGTGTAGGACTGAGAGTCAGGAAGACTGAAGTTCTGCAGGCATTTTTCTAGCTGTGTAACCCTTGAAAAGTCACTTTATAATTCTGTGCTTCAGTTTCCTCATTTTCAAATTAGAGATGAAAGAAGAGCTTATTTTTTTACAGCATGAATCCTTTACTTTTTTGACAGACACATATATACATAGATATAATAATAGATGGATGGCTAGATGGATAGATAGATGGATGGGTGGATGGATGGATGGATAGATAGATGGATGGATGGATGGATGGATGGATAGATGTATAGATGCTACATGATTTCATCAGAGCTGGGAATTCTTAGTGAAATTTCCTCCAGTAAATTGCTCAGCCCCAAAAGGTCTGTAGATTTCAACAGGTCTGTAAATAGGGTGAAAAATTATACCTTGATTTCCATATAGTTGGTTTCCTTTGTAATCCTATATGTTTTATCTGTGCATTTAAATGTTATTCAGACACATACAAAAACTGCGTGACACACAAATAGTGTCGTGTAGTATCTCAGTGGCCTGGGAAACTCCCTTAGACCATGTGCTACACATGAATTGCTTACCTAAATTACTGGAGGAAGTTTCAACAGGAGGTTCTATCTATCCAGCACCCAGCAATCTGTCTAATCATTCTCCTTCCTTCCTTCCATTTTCTTCTCTCATTCCTTTTGATCCATCATCTAACCCATCATCTATCTAGCTTTCTATCCATGCATTATTTCTCTACGATTCATCTATTTATCATCTATCTATCTTATCATTTATCTATCATTTATGTATTCATTATCCATCCATCTAATTATCCATTTATCTCCTCCTTCTCTTCCTCTTCCCTCCCTCCTTCTCTCTCTCTCTCTCTGTCTGAGTATCTGTCTCTCCTCTTTCCTTCTCTCTCTGTCTCTCTCTGAATTTCTGTCTCTGTGTGTGTCTCTCTGTTTCTGTCTCTGTCTCTTTGTCTTTCTCTCTCTCTCTGTCTCTGAATTTCTGTCTCTGTCTCTCTGTCTTTGTCTGTCTCTGTGCTTCTGTCTGTCTGTCTGTCTGTCTGTCTCTTCAGAATTATATCCCAATTGGGAAAAGTTGAAGGCACAAATCAGTGTGATTCAGAAGGGAAGAAAGCAAAGATGAGAAGTAGAAAGAGCAGGACTGCGAGGCAAACTCTTGTGGAGTTCTGTGTGTGTGAGGCGGACAGCAGGCAGGAGGCAGAATTCCCCTGGGATGAGGGGAGACATATTGAGTATGAGAATATGGAACCCCAGTGAGATTGGGAAGAGCAGGGGAGGGAAGCGTCCACAGTCCCCGGGGCACCTGCTGCTTGCTGACATCCACAGGCGCTGAGAAGGTTCCGAGTCCCGCTTCCCACCATTTTGTTAGGGGGGCACCCCTCTTGAACCAGCTTCTGACAGAAGTAAAGCAGTTTTTTTATTTTGTCATTTTTTTCAACTTCAGAATTTTAAGGAAAGCTTAGGACAGTTAAATGAGGAGCAGAAGCAGTCCATGTCCCGGGCCATGAGTTTGAATCCTGCTTCTTATGCATTCTCATCATGTGCTCTGGGTACCTCCCTTATCTTTCTCTGAGCGACATTTTCCCCATCTTCAAAATGAGTGGACTAGACTGGTGGTCTCTCCTGCCCCCTGGCCTTGCTGTGATGTTCAAAGAGTGGTCACAGAAGATTGAGGGGCCTCTGACATTATCTAGCCCAACTCCTGCCTTTTCCAGGTCAGCAAACAGTCTCAATCAGATCCCATGGCTTGCCTCCAGGCCCTTGGGAGGTTTCTAGTGTAGGTGAGATTTAAATCCATGTCCTCTGATATTCAATATATTGCTCTCTCTGTATTACTACCATATTAATCTCTCAAACCAGTCATGCTACCATTCAGTCTGCATTTATTGAGTGCCTTCCACCATTCAATCTGCATTTATTGAGCGCCTATTACCATTCAATCTGCATTTATTGAGCACCTACCACCATTCAATCTGCATTTATTGAGCGCCTACCACCATTCAATCTGCATTTATTGAGTGC
>JAJPUD010010795.1:0-58882 GCA_023553655.1 Myrmecobius fasciatus
AGTGCCTCAGATAAACTCCAGGTGTTTGGAATTTGGAGTTTGGAGTTTCTGCCATGATGAGCTGAGCTGAGCTAAGTCCCACCCTCACTTCCGGCCTACACAGGAGTCCTCTCACACCGGAGTCCTCTGTTTATCCCTCTGTCCGAGTTAGACAAACCTGATGTGAAGTTCTTCAGAGATATCAGCAAGCAGTGTCCAAATATTTCTGGATTGGTTGACTTGAAGATCAGTTCAGAGGCTTATTTTATTGTTGATTTGAGAAAAGATCAGAGGAGGATGCAGAGAGTCACCTTTTCACTCCGCCATCTTGGCTCCACCTCCTGATCCCTTCATTTTAAAAAGGAAAAAGTTAAGTGACTTTCCAAAGATTATACATCTAATATCTGAAGCAAGAATTGAAACCAGGTCCATGTAGCCATTGTTTTATGTAGCTGCTGATGAGCTCTAGTGAAATTCTCTTTCAACTTTCCAGAACTCATAAGAAGCATCAACAAATATAAATGGAAGAGAGGTTTTGTTTTGTTTTATTTCAGTCTTATAGTTGTAAAATGATATAATGCCAAGAATCTATTGCCCTGAAGCAAAGGTCAAGAAAAAATGTCTCTAAAAAATTTACAACTTTGTAAACTGACAATAGTAAAACAGCAAAAGAACTTGAAAGAGAGCAATACTGTCTAAATTGGACATCTCTATTTAATTGTGTAACAATTGCATTAAATGTTTGTTAAATGATCTTTAATCAGGACTAACTCAACATGTAAGTAGGTGGCTTTCTACATGATTTTGGGATGGGGTGGGTGGAATGCCATGCAAAAAAGAAGGCTACTAAGGAAGACTCTTTCCCCCCAGATGTTTTCCTTGTTTATTCTGCTATAGTTCATAAATTTCCATTTTACTCTTTTAGGGAAAGGCCTTTATTAAAATGTTATATTTTATTTTAGCATTAACATGTTGATATTTCTTCAATACTCTAATGGATTAATGATCTCCTGGTTATGGATACTCAATTCACTGTTGCAGATGAAAACCCCTCAGGGTATAATGAACACTTTTTTTCCCCTTTCTCCTGGAATCAAAGAACCTAGATTCAAATCCTAGATTTGATGCTTACTACCTATGTCACCTTGGGCAAATCACTTGAACTTTCTGAGGCTTCACAATCTTTATAGGTAAGCTAAAGTATAAGAAGATAGCCTCTGAGGGTTCTTCTAGCTTCAAATCTATGATTCATTTAGGACTTTTAATCCAGTGAGATTGTTATTCATTTCATCATTATAAGCATCATCAACATCATCATTTCTACCATTTATACAGTCCTTTAAGGTTTACAAATGCCATCTTAATGTTTGCATATGGCAACTAATTTGATCTTCCCAACAACCCTGAGAGGTGGATACCATTATTATCACAGATGAGGAAATTGAAGCAAAGATTAAGTGACTTTTCCACTCTCATACAACTGATAAGTAATTAAAAACAGGATTTGAACTTCTTACTCTAAATGTAGCCCTCTGCCCACTATGGCACTTGGCTATCTGTCATCTTTTCCACAAATCCTTTGCTAATAATCTATTCAATATTCTTCAGGTCTTTTCTGCTTTTTAAAAAATATTTTATGAAAACTAGTATAGTCTATTACTATAATAATATAACAATTATTATATATTATAATTTAGTTATTATCAGTCATTAATACACATTAGTCATTAATATACATTAATATAAAATGCTTTACAAATGTTCTCTTATTTTCTCCTCATAATAACCATAGGAGTTACTATTTTTATAGGAGTTATTTTTATAGATGAAGAAACTTGGTTAGAGAGATGTTATATGGCTTGTCCAACATAACATAGCTAGTAGGTGTAAGGCTGGATGGCATAAAGTAGTTAAGATTTTATGGCAAGAAATGAATAGAGAGAACAACAAAAAAAATTTGTATAGGACTTAAAGGTATATAAGCTGTTCATTCCCTAATTTGAAACTCATATCACAGATGCAAATAATTATATTGGCTCCATTATCCCGATGACAGAATTGAGGCTCAGAGATTTTAAGTAATTTGTCCAAGGTCATGCAGCTAGCCTCTGAAGTCAAAATTTGAACTCAGATATTACCAATTACAAAGTGCATACAGAATTCCACAGTGCCAGGTAGAATCTTACAACAGGTACAGCAGAGAAGAGAGCCAAGGTCTTTCATTGCTGGAGACAATAGGGTTGGGTAAACTGTGTAAACACTGTGGATTTTGGAATGATTGACTTTTCAGACATTTTTTAGTTTCCTACTCTAATCCTTTTGAATTTCTAAGTTAATTGATACAGACAATAATCAGTAGATATGATCTTAGGCAGAAAATCTGTGAAACTTAAATTGAAGTTTGATAACAAGAAATGTTTTTTATTAAAATAAATATTGTTCTTTTTTATGGTTTTTAAATTGACTAAAAGCACAAATTACATATGGAGTCTAAAGACATAGATGTAACGACAGCACTGACAGTATTTGATAAAGGGTCAGTGATCTGAATTTGGAGTCAGTAATCCTCTGATTTCCTCTTCCATTTTTACTATGCATATTTGGACCTCAGTTTTCTCATTATCAAAATAAAAGGATAAATAAGATAATGCATCTTTTGTTCTAATATTCTGTGATTCAAAGGCCTTGATAAGAAAGCTAATCCCAAGATTTTGGGGCACTCTATTCTTAATTTTACCATTATTATGCCAAATACCCACAATTAACCCTTTTTTCAAGTTCCTTGATGTTCTCATCTATGAAACAGAGATAATAATACTACTCCTTAGAAATAATAAACCCCTTAAAGGAGTTAGAAGTTTTTCTAAGAACATTACATAAATGCAAAGTATTACTATAATTGTGTAGGAGTGAGTCTATTGCAACCCATTAGGAAAAAAGAGGCTCAGATATATTTGAACTTGATTTAATATCACCAGCTGTTTTCCAGGTTCTCAAGACCCTCCATATGTTTAGAACTTAGAATAATTCCTAAATTCCTAATTACTATACTTCTACTTTACAATATTGTTTTGTAATGGTAGTTTTTATTTAATTTTTAGAATTACCAGGTTTCTTTTAAAAAGTCATCAGAAAAATATAATATTTCTAATACTCAAGAATCTGAAAGCTCATATTTAATTGGTATTGCCACATCAGTGCATGGCTTCTGTTTCTGTAAAAATCCTTCTCTTCCATCAGTGTTGCCTTTCTAAACTTAGCTATGGATGTCATGGTCACAGGAAACCTTCCCTGATCAAAATGTATGTCGTCAAGTTGAACTGCTGGCTTCTTTCTTGATTTGGTGCTCGAATCCTTCAAAGTCAGTTATCATAAATGACTTATTCTTGAATTGTCTGATATTTTTCTACATGACTTTGAGTGCCTGATTCCCATACCAGTTTCTCTATTGGGTTAGAGTTCTCTAAGCTTTACCACTGAGCTAAGGAATATTGCTTACTCCTCTAAATTGTTTTTAAATAGCACTTTGTTAAATGCATATGATTAGCTTTGCTGCTTGGAAAATTCCTAGGAATACTATGAATCATATTTATTCTTGCCTCTTTTTTATTTATTGCACATCTTCAAATCCCTTCTCTTTTGTTGAGCAGTTACTCATGTTTTCAAAGCACTTGAGAAAAAAATTATCCATATTGAAGCTTCTTTATTCATCATTTTTCATCTGTACAGAATTTTATAGCTGAGTGAATCCTATGGTATTTAGCAATATTGTTAAAACAAATTCAGCAAGACTTCTGAAACTATAGATGTTACCACCAAAGCCTTTTCAGACTTTTTTTTGGATACATCAGCATATAAAAGTTCAAAAATTTGACTGATTAGGTAGAAAAGCAATAACTACACTTGACATAGTTTCTATGCCTTTTTCCCACTTATTTATAAGGCAGACAAAGTTGAAAAACTTAGCCCCTCATAATCCAGACTTTTTAGTTATTTAGCAAAGAACTATCATCTGATTGAAAGTTTAATTTTCAAACATTAAAATTATTTATAATTTTATTTATAAACTAGAGTAAGGTCTCTGTATCCAAAAATATAAGCATCTGGAGCAAAAATCAATCAGTCAGATATTATGTGAAGTCCAACTATAAAGATTGCTACCAACAAGGAAGATACAGAAAGACTTCCTGAAGAAGATAAAATTTGACTTGGGCTTTTGATGAAGTCAGAAAAGGGAAGGGAATGGAAAGGTTAGGATAGAAGAAGGGAAAGAAAGAAATTTCAAGCATAGGAAGCAATATGAACAAACTCACAAAACAGAAATAAGAGCTGGTTTGGGGAACAGCATAACACAAATTATTTAAGAATGAAAGGCAGTATTACAAGACTGGAAAAGTATACTGTCAACAATTTATGGAGTCTTGAATGCTATGTAAATTTGAATAAGCTATTTTTGATATGCATAGGAAGTTGGAACAATGGAATATATAATATGACAGTATATGTATAAGAAAGATTGAATTTGTAATTATATTAAACATAGATTGGAATAAAGAGAATAGAAGGAGACAAATATTAAATCTAAAGAGGCAGCATGGTGTTAGTGGGTAAAAAAAATTAACCTCAACTCAGGAAAACCTGGATTCAAATTCTAACTCAGACTAACTATGCGGTACTAGGCAAATAATTTTATCTTCCTGTGATTGAGTTTCTTCATTAACAAAATGAGAACACCATGACTCTGAGCTCCCTGCCATCTATAAATCCTGTGGTTCTGTGCAGAAGTGAGTATGTATTGATGAAAGTCTCAACACCTCTAGTAGCAGTGGGACTAGAAAAGACATTATGAATACAAAAATTGTTGTAGCAGCATATTAAAGATTGACTCTGAGAATTATGTGTCATGGAGGAGTCAAAGATTAACTGTAAACTTGCACATTTCGGAGGAGTATAAATAGTGGTGACTGACAAAAATAGTAAAATTAAAAAGATGAACAGTTTTAGGGAGAAAAATAATGGGGTTATCATTAAAGTGTAAAAAATGTGATTGCAAAGGCAAAGAAAAAAGAGGGGAAAAGTTAAGTACAAATTCTTATAGAAATAATTGTATCAAGGAATTAGGAAAAGAAAACAAGGAAAGATAAATCAGAGAGGTAAGAAAAGAAGGGAGTATGATATTTCTGTAGGAGGAAAAACATACTTAAATACAAGTAAGATATTTAATAGTGTAAAGATAGATAATAGCAGAACAACTGCGTCCTAGGCTATCTCCAGTCATATTGACTTTTATCTTGCCATTGGACTTTGAAGACTCTGAAGGAGAGAGTAGGGCTGATGATTTTGAACAACTCTACCTCATTTATATCTAATTCGTGAGCAAGTCAAGATATCATGATGTACTCTTCAAGAACAAAAGAGAACAGTAGCAGTTACAGTGCAAAGAGTTGGAGACAAGTCAACAGCAATAATTGAAAAAAAGGCTACTAGATTTGACAAATAGAGGGTCATTGATGTTCTTTAAAAGTTTCCAAAGAATGATGGGTTTGGCCTACATTGTCTCTGTAGTCTCCTCTAATTCTAGGATTTCATGAATCTAGGACTGAACTTCAATTTTAGACTTTTCAAAATTCTAAGTAGGATTTAAATTTGGAAAAAAAACATATAGTTTTTCATGACTTCTGTAAAGATCATTTATGACTTCATTTATAAAAAAGCCAATTTTGTGATGAACATGACATTACAGATGGGCTACTGAGAAGGGTTAACTTGCCCAGAGTCATACTGCTAGAATCTGGGGCAGCATTTGAATTTATTTTTTCCTGATTCCAATTCCAGCATACTATATACTCTGTGTCACTGAGCAGCATCACTAAATTGCTACTTTTATTGCTCAATTGCAATAGGTCTTTTTTGTCTCCTCATGAAATGTAATTTACCCCATTTACCCCATTTTAGTTTCATTTTCCTATAGAATCACTTTTCCTCCTCTAGTTTCTTTTTATATCATTACAATAAAATCAAATTATCCCTGCACCCTCTAAGCAGGCCCATAACAGAGATACAGATCTCAAGAGCTAAACATATCAGTTTCCAGTTGGGAATATAAGCTTTTTAACTTTTAAAAGAAAGTTGTTTTCCTTTCTTTTTTACTTTTTATGCTTCTCGAGTTCTGTATTTGAAGATCAAGTTTTCTATTCAGTTCTGTTTTATTTTTCCAACAGAAATAAATGAAATTCACCTTTTCATTGAATGTCCATCTTTTTCCCTAAAATATGATGCTCAATTTTAGTGGATGGTTGATTCTAGGCTTCCATCCAAATTCTTGTGCCTTTCAGAATATCAGATTCCAGGCCCTCCAATCCTTTACAATGGAATCTGCTAGGTCCTGGGTAACCCTGATTGTGGCTCCTCAATATTTGAATTGTTTACTTCTTGCTGCTTGCAATATTTTCTCCTTGATTTGATAATTCTGAAAATTAGCTATGATGTTCCTTGGAGTTTTTATTTTGTGGTTTCTTTCAGGAGATGATCAGTGAATTCTTTCAATGGCTATTTTACCCTCTGATTCTAGCACATCAGGGCAATTTTCCTTGATGATTTCCTGAAAGATAATGTATAGGCTCTTTTTTTCATCATAGTTTTCAGGAAGTCCGATAATTCTTAAATTGTTTCTCCTAAATTTATTTTCCAGATCAGTTGTTTTTCCAATTAGGTTTTTTTTCTTTTTTTGTTTTTCTTTTGACTGATTCTTGAAGTCTCATTGTCATTCACTTCCATTTATTCAATTCTAATTTTTAGTGAATTATTTTCTTCATTTAACTTTATCTCTTTTTTTTGCATTTGGCCAATTTAACTTTTTTTTCAATTTAACTTTTAAATAAGGTATTTTGTTCATTGCATTTTTTTTTCATTTCAAAGATTTTGTTTTTCAATTAATTGGTTTCTATTTCATATCTCTTATAAGGAGTTATATGTTTTTTCCACTTCATCAAATCTATTTTAAGTAGTTTTCTTCACATAACTTGTTTTTCCTTTTCCGTATCCTCTTGCTAAGATTTTGTTTCCTTTCCCCATTTTCTTTTAACTCTCATTTAAGAAACTTTTTGAATTTTGCCAAGAGAGCCTTGTGAAATGGGGACCAGCTCATATCACCCTTTGGGGCTTCAGCTATAGTTGATTTGCCTTTAGGATCCTCAAGGTGCGAGAACTGTTCATCTCTTTCTCCATAAACATTGTCTAAGATCAGAGGTTTTTTTTGCTCTTTTGCTCCTTTTTTAAATATTGAAATTTGCTCTTAAAGCAAAAGGGGGACAGTCACTTCTGTCTGTTCTGGGGCTGGTGCTGTTGACTGACTTCTGGTGCTGGGTAGGTGTGGCCAGGTCCCGTGTTATTCTTGGGTTCAGGGGCTCACTAATTGCCTTTTGTATTTTCTTTGGGTGTCTCAGAAAAATTGCTGAACCACTGATTGATAATCAAAACAAAGTAGCCTAAGAGCTTCACAGTAGATTTCTTGGTGCACAGAGTCACAATACCCTGGTTCCCTGCCTCAGCTGTCTGCCCCATGCTCCCTGCACTATGGTCTGGACTGGGCAGCCTCTTCTACTGCCCAATTGAAATAGATCTTTTCTGAAGTTCTTCCAAAGTTTCTTCTTCTGGAAATTTGTTGTACTTCAAATATCTGTGTGTTTTAGCACTCCAAAACCAGTTCAGAGGCTTAATCTGGTATTGATCTAAGGGACACAGGGGGAGCTCAGATAGAGACATGTCTACTGTCTGCCTTCTTGGCTGCACTGCCATAGTAATTCAAAAGTTAATAGTTTTGTGATTCTTCTATCTCTACTACCTGCAATCTCATTTTTGAATGAATAGTTCTTTCATCTCAGATCTAATTTCAGAAATGAAAAGATATTATTGACATTCACACACATTTTCTTTTTTTTATTGCATTCAAAGAGGCCCTTACTGATCTTATTTTGTGAATGACTCTTAAATATCAGAAAGTCAATATGTGTGATGTGGCCTGGTGGTCTAAGATCTAACATCATTCATCAGAGATCTATTATACAGAATACTCAAAGAAAGAATGTTGGTAGTGTTTGAAAGGAGATCATGAAAAAAATCAGGTCAAGGACATTATAGGGAAAATCTTTTAGAGAAGTATGTATGAAAAAAAATCCCTTTTAAAAATAAGTATTGACCTTGCTACCAAAATTAGACTAATGAAAACCAAATTTGGGGATATTTCTAACAAAAACATAAGAAACAGACTGTTCTGTTGTATAATTAAATAAACTAGGGATTTCCCCCTCTTTTCTGTCATTCAAAATCACAGTCTCAATAGTCTTTATTCAGTTTTTCTTAGCTCTTTCAAATTATTTTATAATGGATTTCTCCTAATAACAAAAGCCACTTTGTTTACTTTCAGTATGGAGTTATGTAACTCTTGAGAGTTGAAGAAGCTGTGGAAATGAGTAAGTTTCTAATATATCAAATAGAACTTTTAGAAAGATTACTAAAGTTAGTTGATCTGAACTTGTTTAAGGCCATCAGTGTTGAATGATTTGCCTACCTTTCCCATTAAATTTTCTATTTATTCAGTTCTCACTATTAACTGATAACAAACTTTCCAGGTCAAGTGTTGATATTTCTTCGACTATTTTTAGGATTTGGTATAGAATGAAGAATGTGGGCATGAAAATGAAAAATGTTTTAAGCATGAGGAAGGTATTTTTGTTAGGTTAACAATGGATGTAATAGGTTGCTAGTGTATGGGTATAACTATTTGTTAAAAATTGGTGGAATTTCTGAGCTGTTTATAAGTTTATGCAAAGAGATATGAATTCATATTATTAATATTAGCATGATATCTTCTATATATTAATAGAATTGTCCAATATTGAATATAGGGATTTTTATGGATTGTTGGAATTAAATGTTATTTGTCTCCAATGACATATCTTTATTTCACATTTTGAGGGCAATTTCTAATCCATTGATCCATTTATTCAGTAAAGAATATTCTTTTTAAGCATTACATTTAATTATAATTGACAAATTCAGTTTAATTCCATTTAGCAAACATTATCACACATCTGCACACAGACCTGGACAAAAGCAAAGAAAAATAGGGTTTGACTTTAGTTTTACATTCTGTTTTGTGGAAGAATGGAGACAATAGAGAGATGGAGGAGAGGGGACACAAAATATACACAGATAAGTAAATATGAAATAGATACAGTCAGTAAAAAATTGAGATGGGACAGCAATCTTTGAACTGTATGAAGGAATGCATAAAGATATGTTCTCCATGCTAGCATGTGACCTAAGTATGAATGGGAACTTGAGATTCTAAGAAGCATAAATGAGTAGGGAGAACACTTGAGGCATGGATGACAGTTTGGGCAAAAGTGCTGAGATGGAAGATGGAGTAGTTTAAACATGAAATTTGACAAGCAAATTGTGCTATATAGAACCCAGAATGTATTAGAGTAATGTGACATAAATCTGGAAAGAACACTTGGAGCCAGATGGCAAAGAATTTTAAATGCTAAATACTGGAGTTTTCAATTTATGCCATAGGCAACTTTAGCTTTTAAACAGAGAAATGGTATTTTCCAAAGATCAGTCTGGAAGAGGATGAATTGAAATGGGGAAAGAATCTGGAAACAAGAAGATGAAATGAGAAGGCAATTTAAGTAGTTCAGACATGATGGCAATATGAATTGAGATACAAGAGATGTTATGAAGATAAAAATCAACAAGACCTGGTAACTTACTAGACAAAAGGAGATAAGGAAGAGTGAAGAACTGAGGATGATTTCAAGGTTATGAACCTGAAGGACTGCAACCTTATATAGAAATAGGAAAATTATAAAATTTTCTTTTGAAATCATTCCACAAACATTGATGTCTACATCTAGTGACAACTCTTATATGCTTAAAAAAATAACATACAGAATGAAATGTGTGTAATATCTTTCTAATGTTATTCAGTTGTGTCCAACCATTTGTTACTTCATTTGGGGTTTTCATGGCAAAGATACTAGAGGGCTTTCCCATTTCCTTCTCCAGTTCATTTTACAGATAAGTAAACTGAGACAACCAGTTTGACTTGCCCAGGACTACACAGCCTAGTATCTTAGATTGAATTTGAATCCAGATCCTCCTGACTCCAAGCTTCATGCTTTATGCACTTCACCACCTACCTGCCCTTTATTTTTTAATATTTATATTTAAATATGTATGTTTATACCATTTTGTTATATTCCAGTCATACAATTAAGCAACCATGGCAGTTTCCACATATCATCTATAAGCTCTTTTATTTCATTATTGCTATAATACAGAATAAAAAAAAACACATTACAACACTCAAAATCATTGCTTACAAATATTTTTCTTCAATAATGTTAATATAAGAATATCATATGCTTCCTTTCACAGCTTCTGTCCTTTATCTCTCATTTAATTGTTCAGTAACATGTTAATGCTATAGACTTCTGATTATTGTAATGAAATCTTACACTCACGAAAAAATATTATGAACTGAAACATAAATCCTGGTAGAAAATGTAAGGCTATAACATTTTCAGGGTTAATTACCCCAATCTTGACACAGCAGGCAGTGGTGATGTCAACTGTAGAATATCAAAGTGAGGAAAAGATGGGTAATGCATTTATCTTTAGGGGAGATTTTAAGCTCTGCTCACATCTTTCTTGGAGTTGAGTCTTTCATCATACACATTGTTTGCTTACCCCTACAACTTATATCTGAAATAAATGCTTAGAAATACAATTCAGAAAATTGAAAGTGTTTTATGAGGAGACTTCTGAAATTAGGCATTACCTATGCTAACAGAACAATTTTGAACAGGCAGTCATTCAAAGATCCAGTCAATTTCACATGCTTGAAAGAAATTATTTTGTATGTTCAATAAATCAGTAGTTTGAAATAATCAGTCAGTTTTCTGATGGAATGGATCCATTTAAATGCACAAAGTTAAGCTGAAATTAAATTTATAAAGTTAAAGAAATAATTCTCATATCACTACTATAAAGACATTACCTATTATTTGTCTTAATATTCTGATTATAATTATTATTTTTGTTTTGGCATTTTATGTAACTTGGGACATGTCCCTTAATCTCTCAGGGTTTCATTTTCCTCATTTGGGGATTAGACTTGTTAAGGTCTGGTTCCAGCACTCATTCCTAGAAATCTATGATTGTTTGAATTTATTTTTTTTATATAAAGCTTTTTATTTACAAAACATATGAGTGACCTTTCAACATTGACTTTTGCATTGTTTGAATTTAGAAATCATCTTATTTAACTCTTTCATTTTAGAATCAACTTGAAATAAGTGGAGGAGGGGGTCTGTTGTTGTTGTTTTAAATGCTGATATGTTTTCTAGGCAGCATGGAGTAATAATAGAAAGTTACTGGGTCCTTCTGTTCAAGAAGCCAGAAATATTTGGATAGACTCCTACAACCTACACATAGTGACCACTACAGCCACATGGCATTGGGCAAGTCAATTATTATCTCCATGCCCTCAGGAATTCTCTAGAACTCTGAAGTCAAAGAGAATTAATAATGGGCATTAGTACAGGGAATTTCCTCATCTGGCAACCCCCTATGCCAATGCAAATGAGGTCTAAATACATATGCTAAACTGCATTTCCTCGAGATTTTTACTCTATCTTTAAGACTATCATTCATAAGGAAAAAATAGAGAAAAGAAAAGAAAAAAAAAATTACATCCTCCTAGAAAGGGTTGGTCCCTGTGGTCATCATGCTCTTTCTTGGGTAGTTGCTACATTTATATTGCTACCACCATAGCAAAGGTTGTGTGTGTATATAGCATTGATGTCGAATTCAAATTGAAAAAAATCCATATGGGTTGTATAGTAACTTAAAAAACCTCAAGTTAACATTATTTTTCATTTTTAAAATTTATTTAGCTATATATTTCTAATTACATTGTAACCTAATTTGGGTGGCTAATCAAGGAATTTTGCATAGACTACAAGTCTGATACCCTGATTTATAATATTGTTTTAGGGTCATTTGAAATATTAGCAGAAACAAGAAGTCATAGATATAATGTTGAACTTGGAATCAGGAAAATCCTTACTATTTCCCTGTGATATAGGCCAGTGTCTGTGACTATAAATCACTGGTTTTATAAGTTTGAATCTGGGATGCTAGGTACTTTTTTTGCTTCCTCAGCCTTCAAAAAAAAAAGGATGTTGGTTTTTGACCTCCATGGAGATGATTGTTAGTATGGCCTTCCTGAAGACAAGTCCAGAAGAGCAAAAATATGAGAGGGAAGGGGGAAAAAAGAGTTAAAGGAATCTAAAGACCTAAGAATTGGGTCTAGATGCCTGCCTCTTTAGAAACTATTCTTTCTTGACAACTTGGACTTCTTACCACAAGGAAGTCTCTCTCCCCAACCGCCAAATAAAGTTTGAGCAAAATTGTTATAAATATAGGCATGTATCATTCTATGAATGGAGATAATTTTCATACCAATGAGGTTACATAGTTCCTTGGCATATTTATAATGTATAACATTCCCCCTTCTTAAATAGTTTTGTTTTAATTATATTTTTTCCTTTCATTTTTTTATGTTTCTGTCCTTTGTTCAATTACCACTCTAACAGAACTCTGATATAACAAAGAAGATAATTAATTTAAAATATACTAACACCCTGTGTATATCTGACAATGTGTCTAGCCAAAGCCATCACTCATATGCCACAAAACACTGTCTTGAACATCCAAGTATTATAGCATTGTACGGTGGATTTAGAGTCAGAGAAACCAAATTCAAATTCAGTCTCTGCCACTTACTAGCTCTGTGACTTTGTATAACAGTCAGTCAGCAAACATTTCTTATATGCCTGCTTGTGCCAGGTACTATACTAAGAATTGGCAATATAAAGCAATGGGGGAAAAAAAAGCCACATTTGCTTTAATGAAGCTCACTGTTTAATGGGGGATACAGCATACAAACAAACAAACTATATATAAGATAAATTAGAGACAGTCAATAGAGGGAAGGAATTAAAATTAATCAAAGTTTAGAAAGGCTTCCTGAGGAAAGTGAAATTTTAAGTGGGACTTGAAGGAACCTAAGAGATGCAGATAGGCCAGGAGTTAGAAAAGGAGAAAGAGAAAGAGGAGGGACATGGGAGAGAAAGAAAGGGGATGCAGGGACAAAAAGAGAGAGAAAGAATGAGAGAACAAAAATGGGAATTTTAGGCAGTAAGAATAGTCAGTGAAAATGCATATAAGAAAATGGAATGGCTTGTGTTAGAAACATCAAGGAGATCAGTATCCCAGATTATCTGGGAATGAATAAGGTATAAGAAAACTGGAAAGGGCAGAGAAGGAGGTGGAGATCAAAAATGCCAAACAGAGGATTTCATATTTGATGCTGGAGGTAATAGCTACTTGAGAATACTGTCTGAAGGGGGTGATAATATAGTCAGATTTTTGCTTTAGGAAGATCAATTTGATATCTGAGAGAAGAATAGACTGGGATCAGGAGAAATGTGAGGCAGGATGACCCAATCTGAAGATTACTTCAGTAATTCAGGCAGAAGGTGAAGGACTTGCATGAGGGTGGTGGTAGTGCCAAAAGACAGAAGGGGGGCAAAGGTGAGATGGGAAGATAAAGTCAACATGCTTTGACAACACATTAAATATGAATGAGAGTCAAGAGTTAACTATGACACCTGAGTTATGAGCTTGAGTGAGTGGGAAGATAATAATACCCAAGTTTGGAAATAAGGAAAGTTTATTGGGAGGAATAATAATGAATTCAGTTTTGAACATCTTGATATTAAAATGTTTTAAGACATCCAGTTGAAAATGTCTAATAGACTTCTGGAGATGTGCATTTGGAATTTAAAAGAGAGGTTGGTATTGAATAAAATCTAAGAATCATCAACATTGAAATGATAATTGTATCTGTGAGAATTGATAAAATCAATAAGTTAAATAATATAGATGGAAAAGAAGTCTCAGAACTGAGTCCTGGAGGATACCCATAGTAATCTGTACAAAAATCCAGCAAAAGATAAAAGTCAGTTTTCCCATATGGAGAATGAGGGAATCGGACTATATCAATTTTTAACATTCCTTCACTCTCTAAATATGTCATTATGGTTACTATTCGCTCAAAGTTATAGCACAATTAAGTAAAAGGAGAGGGAGGAAAGAAAAAAATTATATTACCATGAAGTGACTGAAAATTACTACTTAATATATTACAGAGACTACTACTTTCTCTGACTACAGTATTAAAAACAAAAATCACATTTCTATAAACTTCATAAACTTGTTTATTAGATTTTGTGTTAGTGTAGTCAATTACACTTGAAGTTCCATATTTTACCAATAACATGATCTTTACATTGTATGCATGCATGTAACATTGTATGTCAGGTAGTCGTCATTAAAGTTAATTTGCAGAAAGATTAAGGGTAGGAAGGGAGAACAGTGAAATAACCTTAAATTTTGAAAGCAAACAAATCAGCTATAACATGAAAAAATACCATTTCCAGAACATAAAATGCATCTGGCATTTTAATTTTTTACATAAATTCAAACTTTCCATGTTTTTAGGCTATATGTGATATAACAATTTTTTCATTAATACCTCTTTCTTGGATACTGAGGTCAAATCCTTAGAGAAATCACAGCATGCCTCATGGAAAAACTTGTCCATTCCATGCAATATAGTCAAATTCAGAGCTTAAAAACTAATCTACCTTTCATGAAAAAAAATATAACAAACTGTTAGACTTTCAAGAAAATCTGGCAAATTTTAAGGATAGACTTCGCCCTAGAAAATTTGATCCATCATAACATAGATGTGTCAGTCTTATATTTGTACCAAAAGCTGGATGGACTTAAGAGGATCATTTCATGAAACATAATCAAAGCCATCCTTCCATCTGAATACTCTAGGGCCTGCTTATATCTATTTGTGACTAAATTAAAGGGATGTAATTTTCAGATTGACTGCTAAGCCAGAAAAGGGCATCTAGGATAGAGTCCTAGATCTCATGTCAGGAAGAGTCATCTTCCAGAATTCAAATCTTGCATCATGCTTACTAGTTAGATGACCCTTATTTGTGACTCATGATATATCTGTTGTCATCTTTTAGTTTTAAAACTTTTCTGTTTTAACCTTATTTGCCTCAGTTTTCTTATCTGTAAAAATGAGCTGGAGAAAGAAATTGCATACCACTCAGTATCTTTGCCTAGATATTCCCAAATGGAAACATGAAGAGTGGGACACAAGTAAAACAACAACACAAAGCAGAAATGCTTTAGTGAGTTTATAAAAGAGATCATCCTTTCTTTTTTTCTATCTGTAATGATGCAAGAATATCTTAAGTTGTATTCTAAGAATTATATGCGGAAAGGCAGCTAGGCCTATTACCTTATCAATTGACCTCCATATAGCTGTTATTTTTGTTTGTATTTGTCCTTCATTCTCAAAGAGAACCAATAATATTAGGTAAAATCTAGACTTGCAAGTTAATTGGATTTAAGTGAAGCAGAGCTGTGCAGTCACTAGTCTTGTTCTCTCCTTCAAAACCACATGGGTCTACTCTCCTGAATGACTAGCGATGGCACTGGTTGTGGTGGAAGACCTTGGCCTTTTTAAGTTAAGGTCTTTTTCAGGTCTCAGTTTATCTGAGGCAACACCCAGTCAGTGATTAAGGGTAAATAAGAAATAAGGCCCCCCAAAATGGCCTCTTATCTACTCTGAAAAAAAAATTACGCTGGGAGGAGAAAACAACTTAATACATTTTGTATTTCTTTTCCAGAGTAGGTGACAAAACAGTCTCCATGTTCAACAACTCCAGGTTTGGATACAATCTTCAGAGTTCAAAGAACCCATAAGCCTTTAACCTCATTTGTCTGGAGCTGGCAAGCTAAAACAGTGCCTAGAGTGGTTAGTTCTATCAAATATATGATATCAAAGGTAGATCTGTGAAAGCAGCTAACTGCAAAGATTAGAGAAGTTTGGGATTTGGAGTGCTAGTACAAAGCCAAAGTAAAATGCCTAATCATCATGGCCACTAATTGTTTTAATATTCAAATGATATTTAAATTCAAATCAGCTTCCTAGCAATATCATATACTGTGGCAGTATTGTTTACTTTTGAGGGTCTTATGTTTAGCATTTTTTTGTGTGAAGAAAATAATTACTGTCCCATACTTGATACATATATGCCATCATTACTTTCCCCTTGAAGAGGAAACTCCAGACTTGTGATTTATATCCTAAGGTAAATAAATTATCCCATAGGGAACAAAGGAATGGGAACTTAATCGGGCAAAGAGTACATGAGAAGGCAACCTATTCTCTCTAAATAGAGTCCAGATCCCCCAAGTCTAAACCTGATCATGGCTGGGAACATAAAAAGGATTAGGCACAGTTCTTCCAGCTCATGGAGGCTCAGTAACAGAGTATCAAGATTAGGCATGATACACAAGGTCTTAGAATGTCATACTAAGACCACATCCCAACTCCACTAAATAAATACATACATAAATAAATAGATAAATGAATGAATAAATAGATAGATAAGTAAATAAATGAATAAATAAATAAAGCAGAGAGCTAAACAAAACTACAACACTGCAATACTGTTAAACAGTATTTTGAAGAGAAGGAAATATCCCTCTGGAATGAAATTATCTTTTGTGAACCATCTTCATCAGAAAATCATATGGAATAAAAAGAATTAAACAATTAGCATACAATTATATTTCTATAGAGAGCTGCAGACATATTTTCAGAAACTAGCCTCATGCTAATTAATGCAGTTCCTAATATATCAATGATTGGAAATGCCTCTTTTGAATATCTATAAGACTTCAGTAACTGAGCAGAGTCTGAAGGAAAGGAAATGTTCTAGCCAGCAATGCTTCTCTTATTGCATTTCTGTGCTTAATATAAAAGATCCTTGTACAGAAATGTTTTAAAACTAAAAGATGACAACAGATATATCATGAGTTCTCCTATCAACTACAATTCATGTTAATTCATCCAACATTTATGAAGCATCTAATTAGCAGGGAGTATAACAAGGATACAAAGCTAGAGAGCTTGTAGTCTGATAAGAACTAAAGACATGTTGGCAAATGACTGATAGAAAAGAGAATGTGTTATACCCAAAAGAGTCTTAGACAATAGGGAATTTGAAAAGAAAGAGATCATATTTATCCCAAGGAAATGTTTAACTCAAGAAGGCTTCCTATGTATCTGAGTCAGGACTTGATTCCAGACATGTAGGACGGTGTGAATAATGGCACAGAGATAGGAATAGGCAGCACGAGAATGAGGATTGAAGAAAAAAGCCATTTTGACTTATAGAATGAATGAAATGAAGTAGTATGAAAAAGGATATGGTACAATTTGGTTTTAGTGGGATATGTTCAATCCAAATTGTAAAGATCCCTGAAATGTGAGACCAGAACACTATCTATAGATAAAAAAAGAATTCTTTTTTTTTCTTTTTTGTAAACAGCTGAAGTTGATTTATTCAATCATAGAAATAAGTAATCAATACAATCCAAGGATGAGGTGATAAGGATTGACCTCTTTGGAGAAGAATATGCGCCACATCATACTTTTAAGTTTAATCTCCAATATTCATATTTTTCTCTGTCATTTTAAGTCTATAAATCAACAAAAGAATCAATTAAGCTGAGTGCTTCTCAAATTCTGTGATTTTAACAATTGACTTTTATAAGCCAGTTTGAGCTGACTCTAGTATACCCTGTCCTTACCCTATTATAAAGGGAGAGGGGCAGTTATCTTCTCAGCAGAACTTAGTTGACATAAACATTTCTGATGTTTGATGGCTTGAGATTATACTCCAGTGTAACTCCCACTGTTTGTGAAATGTGGCCATCCTTTTTATGGCAATGACTCCAACTAAATAACTCATCAGACTCCAAAAGAGTGGCAAATTTCAAATCAGCAATTCTCAAACAGATTGGATCGGGACCATTATTTAGACCTTTAAATGTTCTTTACTACATTTAGTTAGCCAATCTCCCTAGAGTTTACTGATTGTCAACCTCACAATGTCAGGTAGGATATCTGTCAGAATACTGAATTTTGTGGCAGAATTCAGGGATAGTTATCAACTCTGTTTCAGGAAAACAGTTGACTATGTGGTAGAAGTTGATACAAAATATCGGCCCATAGGACTTAGAGCTGGAAGGTTTGATAAGAAAGACCAGCCTCCTTATTTTACAAGGCCACAGAGATCTGAAACGATTTGTCTTCAGTCATGTAAAAGACAAAAATGAAAATAGAACCCAAGACTTCTGATTCCTAAAGCAATGTTCTTTCATAGTGAAACAATTAAAATATTAATAACAGCTATTGAGCTATGTTTTGTTTTCCTCTACAAATAAGGTTCTAAAACAAGCATGCAATTCTGTAAACAACTTATGCCAACTCTGTCATTCTTCAGGGAACTCTGTATGTGATTTCCTAAAAACCAAAAAGTTTGTCTAAAGTTCCTGAACTGGCACATGGAGAACAAATTCCTGTGGTGGCATACTCACAATTTAGCAGATTCTTTTTGTGGACATATCACACTGTATGTCTCCTTGGAAGTTTCATAAGCATTATCCATATTCGTTATCTGAAAATCACAGAAAAGTTCTATTCTTTAGGAGAGGCCTTGATGGTAGAAGAGTGGAAAGAAAGAAAAACATTGCATATGGTTTTTGGTTTTTGGATTTTTTTGTAGAGGAACTGAAACAAACCAGAAGAGACTGTTTAAACTGCTCTCTTTGGCAAAATTGCAAAAACAGTTTCTGAAATGAAAAGCTACAATGGTTAAATAACTTCATGAAAATTTGATTAAAATCAAATATAATAATCAAATCAATCAAAATCAATGAATGCACTTCTCATTATCCAGACTTTCTGAGTGTGAGTAGCAACAGTTTGATAGACAGCATTCTATCTGAATACTATAACATACAGAACATATTTCCTATCATTTATTTTAACTACACTTTTATTTAATTACAATATTTATTTATTACAATAAGTTTACAACATTTATTTACAATAAGCTACAATAAATTTACAATATTTAACTACAATAAATTACACATTTATTTAACTACACTTTCTAAAGAAAAGGATATTTATTGTTCAGTTAAGAAATACTTATTTCCTTTTTTCTGCTGAGCCTCAAAGGTAAAATCAGTACCAAAATTAGTTTTTAAATCTCCACTAATCAAACACTACATAAAAACAAATTACTTCTAAAATCATAATAAATTATGTCTTTATTATATATTTATTTAATATTTTATTTTAACTTATTTTGGTTTCAGTGGATTAGCTTGCTTATGGAAATTATTTTTAAAGCATATAATTTCAAGAAACAGTATCAACTTGGTTAATGGAAGGGATGTCATGTTTTATTCATATTTTATATAAAATCATTGAAATTATTATCTATATTTTAATTTCTATATTTATGTAACAATGAAAACTTGAAGCATACATTTAACTTAGATTGATATCAGATGATATCTGACCATCATTTAATTTCACTGAAGTTTTTTTAAAAGTATGCCAAAATTTGATGGAATTTTTTCTAAAAAGTTTCATTTTAAGGTATTATATAAGAATGATTCAACTTTAGTTCTTGATTAAAAATAAGAACTGAAAACAGACATGATTTCATTGATACAGAGAACTAGTGGATGTAGAAATTCCCTGAGCAAATACAGATTAGCACCTTCTCTGCAGTTAGTAGTTTTAATTACCTAGAATACCAAGAAATGAAATGACTTGTCCAGAGTCACATAGCTAGTGTGACCAGTCAGAGATGAGAGTTGAACCCAAGACTTCCTAGCTCTATATTTAACCATGATGCCCTACAAATGAAATCTAAGTTCTTTTGGAGGTTGGGATTTGTCTTTTCATTTCTTTTTTCTATAATCCTCATTTATTTTCCAGCCTTTTTCATCTTAGTTTTCTTTAAGTTTTTAAAATCATTATTACCTCTCATTTTAAACTCCTGCTTTAATTTTTCAAGTTGCATTGAAATTGAGTTGAATTCTAGTTGCATTCTAGTCATTTGCATCCAAGCAGAATTTTTCTTGCTCTTGCTTGTAGTATTTTTGAGTCATTCTCTTCTTTTGGATTTGTGGCTTGAACTTTTCTGTAACCATAATAGCTTTTTATGATGGAATTCTTTTTTCATTTATTTATATGTTTATCCCTTCTAACTTCCTTCTTTATTTTATCTTAGCACTGGTCTCTCCCCAGTTGGAGAACTGACCTTCTGTTCTTTGGCATCCTTCTACTGCTTCCATAGCCCATTCCTTTGAGAACATCCTAGATGAAGTCTACTCACTTTGTTTCTAATCTGAATTCTTCAAGCCCCTGATCCAGATTTGAGTCTGTTAGCAAATCCCGATTTAGGAGTTACAATTAAGTGCTGCTGAATTCTTCCAGAATTAGCTTGCTGGGATTCTTCACAGGCTCTGAGCAACTAAACAGCTGCTTCTGTTTTGGTCTAGGATCCTTGCTTTAGTTATTCCACTGAAGATTTCAGATTACTTTAGAAGCTAGAACTGAGACACTGTTCTGCTCCATGGATCAGAATCACAAAAAATCTATTTGCTTCTGCTCTTCTCTACTACTTCTAGGTTCAAATTCCCCTCCTGGGTCCAACTCATATCTGGGCAGTGAATAACCGAGGTGCGAGATGTTAACTGTTTCTGCCCCTGCCCTCGGGATTTCTTCCTGCCCAACTGCTTTGTTTTGATTGGTTTTGTTCTCCTGGTATTCAGATTGGGTTTTCTTTAAATCTCTGGGCACTGGAATGCTCAAAAATATTCATGCTTCTGGCCAAACCTCATTCCTGTTATTTATAGACCTTTCACTCTGCCTCCCTAAGCTGCTCTTAAGTTGGAAAAAAAAATGACTCGCTGTGATTTTTTATTTAATTTCCCCAATCATAATTCAATCTGGTGGGGTTTCCAGATCTTTGTGAAAAAAGTTTGGTGGGATACTTAGGCTGTACTTCTTCCAACTACTCTATCAATTTTACATTCTTCCTATTTTAATAGACTATTTTTGGAATATGATTTTATTGCTGATATATTTTGTTGTTGTTTTTCAGTTTTGTCTGACTCTTTATGACTTCATGGATCACAGCATGTCAATGTTGTCCATGGGGTTTTCTTGGCAAATGTACTAAAGAGAACTCCAATGGATTAAGATGACAGAGGTTGTGACTTCCCAGGGTCTTAGATCTTCCTGACTCTGGGACCAGCATTCTATCTACTGTCTAATTAGATGCCTATATTTTGTTTTTATATTGTATGAATTTATCTCTTTTTCCTTTTCCATCAATCCTTCCAAAGAATTATAACAAAGAATTTAGACTCAGAATTGGAAATATCTCTGGAAATAAAAAGAGCACTAGATTTTGTGTCAAAAGATAGTGATACAAATAACAGTTCTGTCACTTATCAGTTGTGTGTTTTTAGACAAAGCATTTAATCTCAATCTCAGTTTCCTCATCCATAAAGAGAGAAAATATTTTTTTCCACCAGAGAGCTTCTTTGTGGATAAATATGATAATGAAGATAAAATATTGTATAAATGTTAGTTTTTCAGCAACATTGTGCAATAATCAACTATGGTATACAGTTTTTTTCAAATATTTTCAGGAAACTTACATATCCCCTAAGTTATCTTTTGTTCAAGTTAAAATCTCCACTTTTTAAAATCAATTTCCATATACCAGTGCTTTAAGTGCCCTCGGGATCTTATTTGTCCTTTTTGAGATTATCAATGTTTTTCTCAGATTTGTAATGCTACAAAGAATATCTTAACTACTGTTTAACTACAAAGTCATATGAAATTTTTTTTCTTCCTCATTTTGGACACTATATATGTGTAATTTTTATTTCCATTGGCTATTTTGGCAACTGCATCACACAGATCCATAATACATTTGCAATCCATTTAAATGTCATAATCTTTTTCACATGGACGACTATTAATTCATATAGACTCCAATATTTAAGTAATAGTTTTTGGACCCTAAGTACAGAGCTTTATAATTACAGATTTAAAAATTCATCTTACCAGATTTAGTCCATCATTCAGGTTTGTTGACATTTTGCTGGTTTTCAGTTCTATAAATCAGGATATTGACTATATCTTTTGGTTTTTTTATCATCCATAAATTTCAAGTCATATAAGTAATTAATAAATATTATGAACAAGGCAAAGAAATCTTCCTTCAGGCTGACATAAGTCCATGGATAAACATATCTTGAATATGACATTCAAGTATCTAGTCAACATTTATTCATACTGTCCCAAAATATATTGTGGAATAGTTTGTCAAGTGCCTTTTTGGAATTTACAATGCAAATATCCTCCTTTTAAAATATTCTTCTTATCTTCCAGTCTGATAACCTGATTTTAGAACGAAGAAAATGAAGATAATTTGAATGACATTCCTTATAAATTTATATTGACTTACTTTGACTTCCATTTGTCTTAATTGCCTACGCAATATTCAGACAGTTCTCAAATCTCCCATTTTTCCTCTTTAAAAATTGTGACACCTTTTATTCACCTAATTTTTTCTCTCATCCTTGCCACTACACACTCTTCTCCATAATTACAAAAAAAATCATGAATAATAATCAAATAATCAAATTCATTTTTAAGTATTTTGGCATCCTACTATATGATTTACTTGAGTTTAAAGACCTAAACTAATTCATAAAAAATATATATCTCATTGATTTCTCACTCACACTTTAATTCCCCTCAATACATACTTATTTTACCCATTCTATTTTGAATGTCATTTTCCTTGGTCAAGAAATTTTAAAAATAGAAGTACAATTCAATTACTTATTTGTATTTTGTGATCCCAGAAGTAGGCCCCTCTCTTTAGGTATTCTTTAAAAACATATCTTTTTTTCTATTAATATTTCCTGTAAACTATTAGACCATTTTGTGTTTTTACCTTCCTGAAAAATCCTTGATTATATGATCATTTTTTCATCTTCTGTACATATGGTCTTTTTAGATTTGAATTCTCTATAAAATTTTCTCTATTATTTTCTCTAAAATATTCCTTTTTCTTTCTTATTAGGTTGCTCACAATTATGCTTTTAAGATCCTCCCCCCCATTTTGGATTATATCTACCCATATAAGATGTCAAGTGATGCTATAACTCATACTACTTCTTCAATTTTTTAAAATATATTTTGTAAATCCAAGTGTGTGTGTGTGTGTGTGTGCGCACGTGTGTGTATAGATCAATCTTGACATGTTTGTATATATGTGTGTATATACATATATATGTCAACTTTTGTCTCCTTATTTGAGGCCATGGTTCCACACAACTCACCAAAATTAAGGAACAACTTGAATGCTTTATAATATAAGTTTCAGATACACCTTTGTTTACAGATAATTTCTAGGTTACTGAGTGGAATTTACTCTAAATCAGCTCAGCTGTATTGATACTCATGTTGATACCACATTTACACAGGTACCTTCTTTCATCTTTGATGCTTTATCCTCTTTGGTGCTTACCCATACATATTCCCTCTCTAGTTATCCTTAGGGTAAATCTTCCAGGTGAATATGATGTTTTCAGTCAACAATTGCAACATATATTCCTTATCTGTTATATTATTTGTGGTACTTCACTCAGAAAACTTCCTGTGTCTGGTGACCTTGAATTCCATCCCAATATGTCTGTCCATTTTATTATTTCAACATTTTGTAATAAATTATCATATTTATCCTTTATCTTTAGAGGCCAAGTGTAAGTTTATTTCTTGATTTCACCTATTTTTCCAAGTCCTCTGTAAATTTTGCCTCCCCAAGGATGGACAGCCAATCAATTAGGCAAGAAGCTTTTATGATCATTTTTTCCATAGAAATGTACTGGGAAATCTCCCAGTAACTCCTATGGAGTACCATAGAATCCTATAGGATGTATCAACCATCCAACAGTTGAATTATCCATTTCCTAGACTTCAGTACTTGAAAAGTCAAGGTATTCAATAAACATTTATTAAACACCCTACTCTAAGTCAAGCATTGTGTTAAATGCTGGAGATGTAAGTAAGAGAAACCTGTCCTCATGAACTTTACAATCTAATGGGAAATACAACTCATAGAAGAAAGCTAAAAAGGAAGAGGAAAAGGGAAGGAGGTACCCAACTCAGTGGCATGATTGAGTTCAGTTTAAGGAGTGCAGTTGGTGGGAAATGAAGAGATGGTTTGTCTGTGATCCCTTTTTAAGTGAAAGCTTTACAAGTTGTTTGTTCCACATTCTGGTCCTCCAATCAGAAGGGCAGAAGTTACATTTTTCAAAGCCTAAATATTTTTCCTCAATATTAAGTAGAATAAAATCATGAAACTTGAAAGAAGTTTGAGAAATCATCTAGTTTACTGAACAAGTGGTCCTGTAAAAACAAATTCCAGAATAGTTATATTTCACAGCTGTATCAACAATGAATAGTTTGTTTCCCACATCTTCAACATTTGTTATTTTCCTTTTTTGTCATCTTAAAACAATTTTATTGGTGTGAAATACCCCAGAATTATCGTAACTTCCATTTTCTTATTGTTAATGGTTCAGATAGGATCAAGTCCTTATTCTTATATATACTGTCTGCTTGAACATGAAGCAGTCACTTAACCTTTAATGCCCTCCAAGTTATAGATAGTGTCAAGGTTATAAATTACAAATAAAGTGTACATATTCTTGGGTGGAGGGAGATTCTACACTAGAAATTTTCTACTCTCATGAAATCATAGTTCTGTACCAAATAATTATTATTTGTAAAAATAATAGTAGCAAAAATTATAGATAAGGGATTCCATAAGGATAATCATATTAAGAATAATAAATATCACTGAATTTAAACAGGGATTACAGCATAACTAGAGAGGTACATTCTTTTGAAATATGGAGAAAGATGGATGTCCATCAATTGGAGAGGGCTGAATAAATTATGGTATATGAATGTTATGGAATATTATTGTTCTGTGAGAAACGACCAGCAAGATGATTTCAGAGAGGCCTGGAGAGACTTGCATGAACTGATGCTGAGTGAAATCAGCAGAACCAGGGAATCATTATACACGGCAACAACAATATCAACTCTGATGGACATGGCTCTCTGCAACAAAGAATTGTCTCAAACCAGTTCCAATTGTTCAGTGAAGAAAGCCATATACATCCAGAGAGAGGGATATGAAATGTGGACTACAACGTAACATTTTCATGCTCTTTATTAATGTTTGCTTGCATTGTGTTTCCTTTCTCTGATTTTTCTTTCTTGTAGGTAGGATTTTTCTTGCACAACAACTTGTAAAGTATTTTATCATTATTAACATGTAATGGACTTCCTGCCATCTATGGGAGGGGTGAGGACTGGGGGTAAAATTTGTAATGGAAAGCTTTGTAAAGATCAATGCTGAGGAACTACCCATACATATGTTATGCAAATAAAAAGCTTTAATAAAAAAAAGAAAAAAGAAATATGGAGAAAGAGCATAATTATACCCTCCAATAACAATGGTGGCAAATAAACTCAGAAAGCACATCCTATGCAGATGTAAAGGTCTGCAACATATATATACTATATATATTAGCAATAGCTAGAACTGTTCCTGTATTCATTAATTAAAATAAATATGTATAGTAGGGGTAATGATTTGCTTACTTACTTTCTAATGAAAATGCTGTTTGTCTCCTGGATGGATACTCTTTATTAAAAAAAAATCAGAACAGTTTATCCTCTTAACAGCACAAGATTAAAAGTAGATTAAGTATACTACTTATATTCAGTGCATTCCTTCTCTCATTTATAGATCAGCATAAACTTATCAACAAGTATTTATTAAATACTTATCATATGCCAGTCTTTGTTAAGCACCAGACATACAAAGACAAAAATAAAACAACTTCTGCCATCAAAGAGTTTACCAGCTGACACATCATGCATACATGTAACTATATACAAATACACAATAAATATAAGCTAATAGGAAACTGGGAGGACATTAGCAATTTAGGAAATGATTGAAGTAGGAGATGACATTTGAGCTGAGGTCTGAGAGAACTTAAGGATTCTAAGTGAAGGCGAGGAAGAAATATATTCTAAGTATGCAGAAGAAGCTGTACAAAGTCACAGAGTTGAGATATTGAAGGTTGGATGTAAGGATCAACAAGGAAGTCAGATTTGCCAAGCCAAAGAGTACAAGGGAAATAATTATAATAAACCTGGGAAGGTATGCTCAGGTGAGAAAAGGATTGTAGAAACCAAATTATAAAGGTCTACACAACACAGGAATTTGCATCTCATTCTATGTGTAATAGATACTTAATGGATTTCATTATGGAAACAGTGACATGGTCAAGCCTGTGCTCTACGAACATTACTGTCACCTGTGTCTGTATTGAAGAGAAGGGAGACTTGAGTCAAGGAAAACAATTAGGAAATCATTAATAGTCTACACTGTAAGTCATGAGAGTCTGAACTAGCATGATGGTCATATAAGTAAAGAAAAGAAAATAGATTTGAAAGAAAAGGCATATTAAATTTGTTAAGACTTGATGACTGATTGGATAGGCTAGGTGAGGAAAACTAAAGACTTGATGATAATTCCATGGTTGTGGATTTGGATGCCTTGACAATAATACTAAAGATCAAAAGAGAAGCGTGTTTCGGAAGGAAAATAATGAGGGTTTTTTTTTTTGGATATATTAAGTTTCAACTCTGAACAAGACATCTAGAGTTATTATGTAAAATCACTCAATCATGTTCACACACATACAACATAAAGTAACATTGCTAATGCCAAAAATCCACCACATGTATTTTAAATTAGATTTCATTTAACTACCTGGGTGATTCAGAATTTATTTTACCAATATGTACTCAAGGCTTTTTCATAAGTGTGGATAGAGTTAAAATATATATACCTGAGAGACAGAACCAAAAGGGCAGAGTAATGGCAGAGACTCACTCCCAAAGCCATCCAAATATCTTTAAATAGACTCTAAACAAATTCTAGAGCAGCAGAACTCCTTACGTCTCCCAGAAAAGATGAGTGAACAATTTTCCAAGTAAAGACAACTTAGAAAGTCAGTCTGTGAGAGTAGAGAACAATCTACCATAAGCCAACTCAGCACAACTCCAGCCCCAGGAAACCAGGAACAGGCATAGGAGCCACTGAATTAGCAGCAGCAGTGATTACTTCTAGAGTTCTCATCCCACAGATAACAGGATCAAACAACTGGTCAAAAAGAGATTGCTAACACTGAGACTTTGATGCTTTGCCCATATTGGGGATCTAGATTGAAGTCTAGGGTGGATGTCTCAGGGTAATAGGAGCACTAGCACATAAGAGCTTGTAGCTACAATGGAGCAGTGACCCTTCTCACAGTTCTAGGGCAGAAAAAAGTGCTTGTGGTCACTCACAGACCTCAGCACAGTCCAAGAAAGTGGTAAACACCTCTCCATGCCATCTTGGAAGAACTGAAAACTTACAGATCCATATAAGTATCTCTGAAAATAGCTTTACAAATCCTTAAAGCTTGGGACAGTATATTCCTTCACCCCGCCCCCCACAAATAAAGTCCTACTCACAAAAGAGTTAAAAATCATGTAAGTAATAAAATGAAGAAAAGAGCAAATAACAGAAAAGAATTCTGACCATAGAAAATTACTATGGTGACAAGGAAAATCAAAACATACATGCAGAGGATAAAACCACATAAAACTCCTGCATCCAAAGCCTCCAAAAAAACAAGTGAATTGACCTCAGACAATGGAAGAGCTCAAAAAGAATTTTGAAGATCAAGTAAGAGAAGTAGAGGGAAAATTTAAAAGAGAATGGCACTGATGCAAGAAAATCACACACACACACACACACACACAAAAAAAACCAACTTGGCAAAGGAAATACACAAACACACTATATTCAAGAAAATAACACTTTAAAAACAGACTATGCCAAATAGTTAAAGAATTACAAGAAGCCTATGGGGAAAAGAATGTTTTAAAAATAGGAGTGATTGAACCTTACTTTCATCACAAATGGTTCGAGAGAAAAACAAACATATTAAATTGTTATGGAAATCTATCT
Organism: Myrmecobius fasciatus; assembly: GCA_023553655.1. Lineage (NCBI taxonomy): Eukaryota > Metazoa > Chordata > Mammalia > Dasyuromorphia > Myrmecobiidae > Myrmecobius > Myrmecobius fasciatus. The sequence continues at coordinate 28,200 of JAJPUD010010795.1, forward strand.
TACCCTACCAGAAAGTAGAAGGAGAAGGAAATAGGAGAAAGAGATAGAGGTAATAGAAAGAAGAACAGATTGGGAGAGGAGGTAGTCAGAAGCAAAGCACTTTTGAAAAGGAACAAGGTGAAAGGAAAAAAGAGAATAAACAAAAACAGAGATAGCATAAGCAATTGTGAAAAAAATTATAGCAAGTTTCTCTGATATAGATCTCATTTCCCAGATATATAGAGAAGTGAGTCAAATTTATAAAAATAAGATCAATTCCCCAATTGAAAAATGGTCAAAAGATAAGGATAGTTTTCAGATGAAGTGAACAAAGCTATCTATAATCATATTTTTTAAATTCTCTACCTCACTATTTATTTGAGAACTTCACATTAAAACAATTCTGAAGTACTATTAAAAAGGTGCAAAATGAATATGAAGGGATGATATCTTAAACAAAATAAGATTAGAGGGGGAGATAGAAATATCTTGGAAGAAAGGGAAAGGAAGAGAAAGGATAGGGAAAATAACCTCACATAAAAGAGGCAAGGATACCTCTTAGATTGGCTAATAGGGCAGAAAAGAGAAATGGCAAATGATGGAGGAAATATGAGAAAAATGAGACATTAATGCATTGTAGGTGGAATTGTGAATTAATTCAACCATTCTGCAAAACAAATTGGAACTATGCCCAAAGACCTACAACATCATGAGCACCTTTTAAATTAGCAATACCACAGCTAGGTTCATATTCCAAAAGAAATTAAAAAAAAAACAAAAAAGCAAAAACCCTAAGTGTACAAAAATATTTGTATAGTAGCTCTTTACTGGGGACAAAGAATTGGAAATTAAGGGTATGCCCATCAATTGGAGAATGGCTGAACAAATTGTGGCATGTGATTATGATGGAATACTGTGTTATAATAAATGATAAGCAGGATACTCTCAGAAAAATCTTGAAAAGCTTGTATAAGCTGATGAAAGAGAAAAGTACTGTGTATAAAGTTACAACAATATTGTAAAATGATCAGCTATTCATAACAGCTATTCTCAGCAATACAATGATCCAAGATAACACTGAAAAACTTATGATGAAAAATGCTATCTATCCCCAGAGATACAACTGGTGATGATTGAGTAAAGATTGAAGTATGCTTTTTTAAACTTTATTTTTCTCAATTTTTAAAAATCTGTTTTCTTTTACAACATGACTATTATGGAAATTCTTTGCATTACTGTTAAGGTATAATCTATATTAAATTGTCTTCACAATGGTAGTAGGAAGGGAAAATCTAGAACTCAAAGTTTTAAAAATAAATGTTATAATTTTTCACTTGCAATTGAAGAAAAATAAAATATTAACTATACACACATACATGTCTGAATTTTTACCTTCTCAATATTTGTATTATCCATCCATTTAAAAGGATCCATTAGAAATATGTTCCATTTAAGTGTAAAGTAAGGGCAGCTAGATGGTATAGTTGACAGAGCACTGAGCTTAGAATGAAGAAGACTCATCTTCATGAGTTCATAACTGTCCTCAAATGCTCAATAGCTGTATGACCTTGGGCAAGTCACTAAACCTTCTTTTTGCCTTGATTCCTCAAGTGTAAAATGAAGTGGAGAAGGCAATGGCAAACCATTCTGTTATCTTTGCCAAGAAAACTCCAAAATGGGAACATGAAGAGTTGAGTATGACTAAAATGACTCAACAACAACAAACCAGTTGGAAATGAGTTTTAACAGCTATTAAAACTGACAGTATATTAGCAAATGCATTCACCCCTTTCAAGGAGTGCAGTGTAAATTTTATTATAAAGAGCAAATTTTAAAATTTTTTGAAGGTAAAAATAAATTTGTGTGTTGTTTGAAGAGGGAGTAGTTAGTCCATTTTAGTCTGCTATTTCAATCTATTGTTCTTTAGAAATTAGCTGGAAGTACAACATTGAGGCAAACTGGCTTGATTGCAATGTATAGAGATTAAACAGATTCAACAATTACTAGGTCCACTATTAACAAAACCAGAATTCCCATCCTGTTTTTTACATTATCAGACTGAAGCAGTAGGGAAAAACTGAAGTGACCTTATCATAACATACAAATTATACCACAATGTGTTTCCTATTTCCTCGTTGCTCTGACCAATTTTTGCTGATGATATGACTGAAGCCATTTGAAATGGTTTCAGTCATTCTGGCCATCAGAGTAGATGAAACCAGGGAACATAACCACAAATTCTTGTTCAGGGTCACCCAATGAATCACCATGATAGCTGGGAAGAAAAAACAAGAAGGGTAAAGCAGCTATCTTATATTTAACCTCTCTAAACTTTAAAGGGCAAAAGTCACTTAACACTAAGAAATTATTCTGGTGCTTTTAAAATGGTTTAACTGGAGGAGTTTGTTCCTGGAGTAGTGTTACCTTCAATTTGCTATAATAGAGCAATAAAGAAATCAGCAGCAGCAATAGCAGTAGCATTTTTAAAGGCTTTAGCCATCTCAAAGTGTATTTTATTTGAGACAACTGTCTCAAAAGTTTTAATGCAATTTTAAACATTATTAGTTTAAAACTGCCCTGAGACTTTAAGATTATTAAAGCTTTTAGTAAATGATGCTTTAAAATATCACCGAAGTTTTTCATCATTGTTTACCATTACATTTTTAAAGACTCACAAAATTTGTTTTGACCAGATAGAAACTTTTGGCTATATTAAGTTAAAAATGTTTGTGCAAACAAAACTAATGCAGACAAGATTAGGAGGGAAGTAATAAATTGGGAAATCGTCTTTACTTTTAAGAGTTCTGATAAAGGCCTCATCTCTAAAATATATAGAGAGTTGTCTCATATTTATAAGAATTCAAGCCACCCTCCAGTCAATAAATGGTCAAAGGATATGAACAGACAATTTTCAGAGGATAAAATTAAAACTATTTCTAGTCATATGACATGGTGCTCCCAATCATTATTGATCAGAGAAAAGCAAATTAAGACAACTCTGAGGTACCACTACACACCTGTCAGATTGGCTAAAAGGACAGGAAAAAATAATGACGAAGGTTGGAAGGGATGTGGGAAAACTGGGACACTGATACATTGTTGGTGGAACTGTGAATGGATCCAACCATTCTGCAGAGCAATTTGGAACTATGCTCAAAAAGTTATCAAACTGTGCATACCTTTTGACCCCAGAGTGTTTCTTTTGGGCCTATATCCCAAAGAGATCTTAGAGGAGGGAAAGGGACCCACATGTGCAAAAATATTTGTGGCAGCCCTTTGTGTAGTGGCTAGAAACTGGAAACTGAATGGATGACCATCAATTGGAGAATGGCTGAATAAATTATGATATATGAATGTTATAGAATATTATTGTTCTGTAAGAAACGACCAGCAGGATGATTTCAGAGAGGCCTGGAGAAACTTGCATGAACTGATGCTGAGTGAAATGAGCAGAACCAGGAGATCATTATACACAGCAACAACAATACTATATGATAATCAATTCTGATGGACATGGCTCTCTTCAACAATGAAATGTTTCAAACCACCTCCAATTGTTCACTGAAGAAAGCCATATACACCCAGAGAGAGGGATATAAAATGTGGACCGCAACATAACATTTTCATGCTCTCTATTGATGTTTGCTTGCATTGTGTTTCCTTTCTCCGATTTTTTTTCTTGTAGATACAATTTTTCTTGCACAGCAAGATATGTGTGAAAATATGTATACATTTATTCTATTTGTCAAGTATTTTAACATAATTAACATGTAGTGGATTTCCTGCCATCTAGGGGAGGGTTGCGGACTGGGGGGAAAATTTGTAACAGAAAGCTTTGTAAAGGTCAATGTTGAAGAACTACCCATACATATGTTTTTCAAATAAAAAGTTTAATAAAAAATTGTTTTGGCTAAAGCAGATAATAAATGAATAAATAAATGAATGAGCATTATTAAGCAATTACTTTGGGCCAAATATTGTGTTCATCACTGAGGATGCAAATAAAAAAGGAAAGACAATTTCTATCATCAGGGAGCTTACATTCAAATAGTGAATGGCAGGCATAAAGAAGAATGGTGACAAAGAGGCACTTTGGCCAAAAAGTTAAGGGGATAATCAGAAAAGATTGACACATCCCTTCTGAGAGTAATCTTGGAGTTCATGATCATGGTTAAAAAATTGCAAATCAGGCAAGATGAAGGAATGGCTTTAGGAAGCAAAAGACAGCCAAGAAGCTAGTGAAAATATGGTGGCAGAACAAGAAGCAAAGCATGGCTGGGATATGCCAGAAATAGTGGGCCAGTTGAGGCACTTAATCAAGATAGCAGGGCCCCAGAGCAAAAGTTCAGGGGATAAAAGGGACAAAAATTCTAGTGGCCAAGGCAGGTATAAGAAGATGTCGGAAAAGAGAATGATTATTATTTCCATTTTATAGAGTTATTAAATGTATCTTCTTTTAAGGCAGGTCTGACAATGTTGCCTTATTATTTAATAAATTCCATTTGTCTCTAGCCTGAAATGCATAATCCTCTGTTTGCCTTTTAAAGACTTTCATAACCTATTTCCCATAAATACTTTCATAACCTAGTTCCTGCCTACTCTTCCAGTCTTCTTACATCTTATTTCTCTATCTCTCCTGACCCTAACACACTAGATTCCAATGGGATTCAGTAATGCTGATTTCCTTTCTCTCTTCCTCTAATATGAAACGCCATCTCCTGATTCCATATATTACAACTGATGGTTTCCTGTGCCTCCATCTCTCCCCCTCCTCATGTCTGCTGCCTGGCTTCCTTCAAATTTCATCCAAAGTCCCAATTTCTGCAAAAAACTTTTCCTCATGCTCCTTAATCTTAGTGCCTTTCCTCTAAGTCTTTCCCCTATTTATCCTGTTATATATTTGTACATAATTATTTTCATGCTTCCTTTTGAGGATAGGAAGTTGCAAGGTATAGCCAGTACTTATCACAGTACTTGGCCCAGTATTTGTTGACTGAAGATCAATTACAAATTCAGGTCTTTTTTATTTAAAAATCTGCAGTATATCAAGCCACTCTGTTTCCCACAGGTGGGTGGGATCTATAGAAGTGAAGAGAAGGAACACAGAAAATATATATTATTACTCATGTGGAAAACTTTTCTGTATTCTGTATCTTATTTCCATTGTCTTAATAATATTTAGTATATCTGATGTCTTTTTAAAAATTAATATCTTTTTATCTCTATTTGTAAAAGCTATCTTAGAAATCAAACACAGACTCAACTTCAATTCCTTGTATTTTCAGGGACTTACTGAGAAAATTTGGTGATGGTAAAATTCTATAATTTCTAGACAGAAGAGGGAGGTGAAAGGAAAACGGAAGCATAAAAATTACTATTGACAATATCATTTTATTTTTACAAGCTGATTTTTAATTGAAAAAAAAAGTAAAGGACAGAATTGGAAGTTTAACATCGAGATGGGGAGGGCATACTCCATAGCATATTCATACTAAGGATCAGAACACACAAGAAGCTATTCAACTGAAAATGATTACATTGACTGAAAAGTAATAAATTTGGATGATATAATAGATGCTATTCCTAAACAACTAATTAAGCCTTGTAAAAAATAAAATAAAAACTTTCCATGTGAAAAATAAGATCTAAACCAATTTAAGACCAATAAAATATAATGGAAATTTTATCAATACAAGATAAAACTGTAGGATTTGAAAAAGACGAATCCAATGTTACTTTAAGACAATTATTCACCCAAAAGAATCTTAGGTTATTTGACTTACATCTAGAATTGAAAGAAACAGAATCACCAGTATGTGCAGATAAAAGTAATGATCAGGCCTTGAAAGGACTTTGGGAAATTTTAATCTTGGATCATTGAACTTGTTTTGTTTTTTTTTGTTTTGTTTTGTTTTGTTTTGTTTTTATTATTTTTATTGTTATATTTCAATATAATTTTTTTAGTAATTCAATGTATTTTATTTATGTATTTAAAAACAATATCCTGAGAAAGGTACTGCCAAAAGGGTCCATGACACAAACAAAGAAGTTAAAAGTAGACACTTCTAAGCAGAGTAGCCTAAGTAGAGAACCTAAGAGAAGGGTTCTCCACTAATCTGTCCTAACTTTAAGGAAGGATTTTTTTAAATGGAATAAATGACAAATCCATGAGGAACACATTCCTCAATATGCAAGTATTTTGAATCCACATAAGCCAGCTTTAATTTTCTTGTGGAATAAGTCTATAATATGAAGGTTCTTTCTCTTTATTCTATAAACTCTATAGTCTTTACTCAAGTAATAAAGCTTTTCTACAATCTAGCTCTAATACACCTTTCCAATCTTATTTCACAAGATTATTCTTTATACATTTATTATTCATCTACGAATGTTTTTCATTTCTTGAGAAATATTAAATGATTGTATTGATGTTTAATGTACCTTTTATTAAAAGGTATAATGATTAAAAAATTATTTCCAAACACTACCAAATTTGCTAACATCTTAGCACTTGCAGAAAAAAAGGCAAAAGCAAATAGATGAAAGATGATATGTGTAAGAGGAGGAGGAGAAAGAAGTGAAGGGTTTAAGGTATGTCCAAAAATAAAAGTCAAGGAGCAGCTAAGTGGCACAGTGGTTAGAGCACCAGCTCTGAAGTCAGGAGGACCTGAGTTCAAATGTGGTCTCAGACACTTAACATTTCCTAGCTGTGTGACCCTAGGCAAGTTACTTAACCCCAATTGCCTTAGCAAAAAAAAAAAAAAAAGTCAAAACCCAGGCAAGGAGATGAGGAGAGTAGATTTTTAAGACCTAAAGGCCAAGAAATATAATATTTCCAGATTTTATGGACAGGGAAGAGCACTAAATTTTAAAGTGCTACCACCAAAATCAGTGAGAAATCATAGTCTGAAATAGATGAGCAATACAAACATTCAAGAAGCTGAAAAGGAAGCCCAAACAATGCTTCATACTAAAAAATAAGGATCATGGGGAAAATGCATTTTATAGGAAAAGATGTACAGATGAAATTATATCTGGAATAACTTGGTAGATTATCTGAATACTTTTATCTGGAAAAGAATCTGGAATCTGAAAAAAAATTAAATATTTTACACAAAACAACATTAAGTATCAACACTATATAAACAACTGAATTCAATCTTATATAACAAATTAATTTATGACACAGGACATACTTTCTCTTGAACTATAGGAGGCTTTTTTGAAACATCATTTATTTTTAAAATGATAATAAATTCACAGAATATTAACAGTGGAAGGAATATCAGAGGCCATGTTTGGCTACTCTTGACTCAAAAATCTGTTTACAATATTCCCAATAAATAACCATCTAATTTCTACTCGTAATCCTATAATGGAGGGAACTCAGTACCTCCTTTTAAGGCAGTGGATTATACTTTTGATCAGCTCTAGTTATTTTGACATTTTCCTGTATTTGAAACTGAAATATGTTTCCCTATTAGTTTTAAAATTTTGCCTATATGTTCTCAAATCTCTTTTGAACCCTGGCAATTTTCTAATACATAACAGTATTTCTAGCTGCATTCGGAATATCTCCAAATAAATAATCCTTTATATCTCAATTTCAGGGGTAGCTAAGTGTTTCATTGAGCCAGGAAGACTCATCTTCCTGATTTCAAATCTGACCTCAGATACTAGATTTGTGACCTTAGCAAATCACTCAACCTTGTTTGCTTCAGTTTCTTCATCTACAAAACAAGCTGGAGAAGAAAATGGCAAAACACTTCAGTATCTTTGCCAGGAAAACTTCAAATAGGATCACAAAGAGTCAAACACAAATGAACAACTCAACACCATATCAAATTTAATATATTCAAAACTATGCTCATCACATTTCCACCAAATTGACTTCTTTTTATTGTAATTCTTGGGGTAGCTAGGTGGCGCAGTGGATAGAGCACCAGCCCTGAAGTCAGGAGGACCTGAGTTCAAATCTGGTGTCAGAAACTTAACATTCCCTAGTTGTGTGACCCTGGGCAAGTCACTTAACCCCAATTGCCTCAGGAAAAAGCAAAATATATATATATATGTATATATTTCTTATTTCCATTCATGACATCACCATTCTCACAACTTATTATCAAGATTTCAGTTTTCTCTGCCCCATTATCCCTTCAAAATGTGTCTCAGATTCATTTATTTTCTATATGACATTTCATCTCCTGCCTTCATATCTCTCCATGGATTCTTCCCATGCACAATTTCCCCACACATATACCTTTCACCTTTACCTCTTGGAATCCCTTACTCCCTACCAGGATCAGTTTGAGTTTTGCTCAAAAGTCTTTTCAATTGTTCAAATTGTTACTGTTTTCCCCCAACCCTTAATACTTTGTATTTTTTTGTATAACTTTTGTATTATCTCCTTTATACAGATGATATATTCATGTAGCAGAATATAAGCTCTTGTGACTAGGGATTTATTCATTGTTTTTGCCTTTATATCCTCAGTACCTGACAATGTAAATAGGTGCTTGTCAAATATCAGTTGTTCTATGAAGTACCACCTCATACCCAATGCAATCATTAAAGTTAAAGTAATTATAACTTCACCTATATCTTTTGTGGTTTCACTGTATTGTTCACCTTCTTTCTTTAGGGGGATGATGACCTAGTCTATTCAAATTGCCTCACCTAAATTCCAAGAGCTTACCACCTACTAGGAAAAATTCAATATATACACAAATACTATAATGCTGTAGAGGTTAACTATAACTCATATGTTACAAGATGCTAGTCACATAGATAGTAAGTGAGGTAATATTTGAATTTAAATCTGCTTGACTCCAGGTCTAGCTTCCTAAATCTCAGGTCTAACTATTTCACCCATTCCCACACCCAGTTCAATAAACTCCACTTGCTCCCTATGGACAAAGAGACTCAACTCCTCTCTGAGACCACATGGGTGTGTTCTAGCTCAAGATTGAAGAGGATATTAACTCAGTTTCAGCATCAGTCTTGTTCTTTAAAGGTTGTCTTGACCTAATTTTTAAATAAGGAAATAAGAAAAAATGTAAAAGTTGGTTATTAATAATCATTTTTCTCACTCAGCTCTCAGCACAGAGCCTCGCACAGTGTGGGTGCTTAATAAATGCTTGTTATTGAATGAGTTGACTTGACAAAACTGTGGCATTCACCTGGGTGTAGAGTTTGCTTAAATAACTCTGGTAAAAATTGTAAAATTACCATTTTTTGCTCCTAAGTATGAACAAAGTAGTGATTCAGGGACTACTCATATCAGCCTGTAGTCCTAATAGAGCTAACTAGCTTCAAGTCTTCTGTGGGTATGGCACATCCCAGAATTAGGACAAAAGGGAGAGACCAGGTGTGTTTTGTCATTGAAAAGCATAAGTTCTTATAATCTTTGTTTCAAAATCAAAAAAATATGTTTTGATAAATTCTTTGTGAGTATGAGCTATATTTCTCTTCTTAATTCTTGAAAACAGTTGCCATAATAGGTACTATATTTAAAGCATTCTTGTATACCAGTGCTAGCCCTGGTACCTAAAACCATAATAAGAGCTCGACAAATACTCATTAGATTTATGAGGCCAATTATTCAGTGCCTACTTCAGTTATCATCCAAAACCTGTTTGCCAACTATCCCTTTTCTTTTATTGACTATTGCATAAGTGAAATTCTTGCTCAGTGAATATTTGTTCTTTACATATGTTTAAATTATTGTGGTTTGAAATTTAAAGATAAGATTATTCATTATAGCTTGTGAGACTTTGTGAGTTAATACACACATGAAATCATTCAATCAACAAGAATTTATCAAGGATCCTCCATGCCCTAGTAATTATTCTAGACACTGGAGAATATAAAACATGAAAGCAAAAATAAATCAATTCCTGCCTCCTCCCCTAAGAGATTATTTTCTTTTGGGGAAAGTAACATGTATAACAAGCAAAAGATACACATATAAAATATACAGAATAGACATACAAGGCAATAGTTTACATGTGTTGAAGAGTGGAAGAGGGAACTAGAAACTCCATCAGGAAAGGCCTAACAGTTGGCTTAGTTTCCAAAGAAAGTAGAGGTTCTAACAGAAAAAGTGAGGAGAGAAAAAATTCCAGGTATGGGGAACAGGATATACAAATATACAGAATGTTTTATGTTAAGAACAGCAAGAAACCTAGTCCATGCAGGTGCATGAAGGTAAATAAGGTATAATAAGCTTGGGGGATGGGGAGGGAAGACTGGAACCAGACTAAGGATATCAATTAAGGATCCCTATTTCCCCACCACAAATATCCTCCCATTCCTCTCCACTCCCCATCAATGCATACACAATCTAATCCTTTATTGGAAAATGTCAGAATTTCTATGATTAGTGCTTAGTCCATTTTTTATTTTAAATTTTTCATCCTGTTTGTTGAGCAAAAAAAGGAGGGAAGCTAAATTCAGGTTCTGAAAGGGGAGGATATTTATCTTCTGAACAGAGGGAAAGGAAGAAAACAGTAAAGAAAAAGAAGTTAGGAGGAATTGGAAACAAATCTTATTTAGGAATTTTGTCTAGTGCTGGCCCTGGAGATAAGTGTGTCTCTGCCTTAGAGGGGACAGGCTTACGGAACTTGTGTTGAGAACATGTAAATATCCCCCAAAAATAAATAAATACAACTTCTGCAATCTAATGTCTATTGTTATTCATCTTTTTTGATTTTTTTTCCTGAGGCAATTGGTGTTAAGTGACTTGCCCAGGATCACACAGCTAGGGAATGTTAAGTGTGAGACCAGATTTGAACTCAGGTCCTCCTAACTTTAGCGCTAGTACTCTATCCACTGCACCACCTAGCTTGATTTTTTAATGTAGTTTTTGCAAAACTGTTTTGGCAACTGTACTCATAGTGAGATACATTGCTAAATACTTATTAATTAATAATTGCTTATTATTCAAGGATATTTGACCAAATAGCTAACATGCTAATATTTGGTGGAATAATAGAATCAAAAAATTCCACTGTGCCTCATTTCCTCTTCCTAATGCTAAGTACCTTCAATGACTTACAGACATGTTGTCTGATTTTATTTAACTATTCCACACTGAAATGGATGGAGATTGTTACTTGCCCAAGGTCACACAGTAAAGCAGAAACAGATCAATGTTGAAAATAAAAAATATAGCTTTGAGAGACAATGCTGTTTTGTAATTTTAAGGATCTGGTTTCCTAAATGTGCTAATTATCTGAATTTTAGAAAGAACATGGTGATTCATTTTCAGAGGCTTCATTTTAAGGACATTTATATTTTTTTAATTTAAAATACCACAGGATTGTACTGCCATGGTCTACTTGTGTAGAAAATCAGTTCATTCTAGAATTCAAGAGAGGAATAGGGGATAACTGGAGAAAGAACATGTGAAGGATTCAGTGATCAAAACTTTTATTTGCATTCATAACTATTATTTGGGATAGGAAGTATTAATTTTAAAACTATGTAGTAAAATTAAATAGTTTTTAAGTGATAACAATATGTTTTAATGTACTGAACTCTGTCTCTGAGAAAGGCTATTGATTGTATTATCAATCTTGTGAAGAAGGCAGTTCCAAAAGAAATATGATCAAACCCTTAAATATAGTGGTTTTTGAAGATATAAAAACAATATAATAGAAGAAGATTTGTGGTTTTTTGTTTATTTAAAAAAATTTGCTCTAAATTGTTATTCAGTTCATTTCACTCAGCTTTACTTTATTTGTAAATAAAAAAAACGATATCCTTTGGATCTCAATTTATTTCTTTTCAATTTCTATTTGGCTGATTTCAAAGGTGAAAAGTAATCTAACTCTAGCATGGATTCATGAAAATTGAAAATACAGTTTGTATCTTTCTCAACTTCTTAAAAAGCTAATAGAGGTTATTTTGCTATATTATTGATGCTTCTCTTCTTGAAGTTTTCTTGAACATGAAGCCCTATAGCTATCAACAATAACATGTATCACAATGCATTTAACCAAAATCAATTCTGTTATAATTTTTAGGAATAAAAACAGGAGTGGCAGACAATGAAAAAGAATATGCATAAAATAATAAGCATTTTAAAGGAGAGCATAAATTTCAGTTTGATACTGAAGTGTCACTTAAGTGTCACTTAAGTTGTGAAGGTGGAGAAAAAAATATACTCAGAACACTGAGAGAATAATTTCTTGTTATCACTAAAGCTTGGTGCATGTTCTTCCTCTGGTTAACAAACTATATTTCCATAATGAATATTAATACTTGAATTGCTCCAAAACCCAAATACCTCTGCACTCTAAATTGACTGGGATACTTTTACCATATTTAATGTTTTGCAAGTTTATGTGAAAACAGTTGATGATATTTTATCACCTAAATGATTGTGTTTTTCAAGGGAGGCATTTCATTCCCTGAGACCACTGAGACAGACTATTTGTGAAAGAATAAACTCTCTAATTTTATATGCTTTCCACTCAATGTTGTAATTCAAGCTTCAGCCCAGTTCTGTGGCATTTGGCAGTATCTGCAGTTTGATTTCACGGAAAAGTTTATGCTTGGGGATTTAAGATTGCCAATCAATTTAAGTGGTAAAATTGTAAGAGTGTTGTAATTATGTGTTTGAAGAAATATGAGAGTGGGTTACATAGTCCATAGAGCTAAGATCTTGGTTTACAAGAATGCTATCAAAACTCAAATAGAAATGGAGATCACTAAATCATACATAAAGAAATTTATGTCTCATATTGACTTAGAAAACCACATATTATTATTGTTTATGTTTTATTTTATATTTATTTTGTTAAATATTTCCTAATTACTTTTTAATCTGATTCTGGCCACACTCAGGATTTTCATGAGTCATATTCAACTTATGGGCCACTTATGTAATAACTCTAGTCTACAAGATTTTTGAAAGAATACTCTTTGATTGGTATGGAATTTATACTTTTATATAATATATATATGTACTATATATATAGCCACATACATGTCTATATATGTATGTACAATACATATATATAAATATATACTATTTATTTATAATTCTATATATATACTGTATATATATTTATATATATGCATACCTATATATAGTATATGTATACGTCCATATATATATATATATATATATATATACTATATGTACACACACACACACACACACACACACACATATAGTAGTGTAGCACAGAGATGCAGAATTGTCCTCAAACCCAGGAAAATCTAGGTTCAAGTGTTTCTCTGAATTATTGGCTGGGAAATTCATTTAAATTCTCAGTGGCCTAGCCAGCTCTCTAAGACTAAGTTGAAGATAAACTCCTACCTGCATAAGGAGAGGGAGTTTCCTCAACTAGAGTTCCATATACCAAAATCCACATAGGATCCAACTCCATACCAAACAATTTCAAAATTTCTGAAGAATAACATATATACAGTACTTAAAAAAGAGAATTGGGATACCTAATTTAAGCAGTTGACACAAAATTATGGATTCACCACTTGTTCACAACTATTGAATGCCAAATAGTGGACTTCAAAATCATCCACTATATGGATTTCCTGCCATCTAGGGGAGGGGTGGGGATTAGGGGGGAAAAATGTGTAACAGAAAGCTTTGTAAGGGTCAGTGTTCAAGAATTACCCATACATATGATTTGCAAATAAAAAGTTTTTAATAAAAAAATCATTCACTATATTCATATTAGTATTGTTATGCAACAGAGTTTCTAAGATGAGACAATATATTTGTTGTGAACATCTGTGCCATTTGGTGATTAGGAAAGAAACGAAATCTAACTTCCCAGTTACCCACAGAAAGATACAATGCTAAACTGATGAACTTTCAGAACTTTGGCAAACTGAAATGAAAAACCCAGATTTGGCTCTATTTTCATCTTTCATAAATACATATATATATATATTTAATAGCTAAAAAAAAGGTAGCATATTGTAGGCTTTTCTCACCATGTGTCTATCTACAAGATCTCAAATGGAATGTTTAAAAAGTTCAACATAGAGGGACAGAGCCAAGATAGTGGAGTGTAGACACAACTCTCTGTGACCTCTTCTGACCTTCTATGAAACCAACAGCAGATTAAGCTTCTAAACTGATTTTGGAGACAAAGCACCCACAAACAATTGGAGCACAACACATTCCCAAAAGAAATTACTTTGGAAAAATGTCAGAACAGGTCTGTTTCAGTCAGGCAGGGGCTCCATTTGCAGAGCTCAGAAGCAGCTCCAAGAAGACAGGGCAAGAAGCATGATCGGGACTCAGAGCATGGCCGTTTCTAAGCACCTGGGAAGTTTCTGTGAGCCTTTTAGGTCACTCTGGCCAGGTTGCAAGCAGATGCTTTAGCAGATCTGCCTTTTGTAACAGGTAGATTGTAAACCACTGAGAATCCCGGACCTGGCCCCAATTGCCCAGCACCAGAAGTCAATCAGCAGAACTGCCCCAGAGCAAATTAAAGCAAATGTGGCTCCTTTGCTTTGAACAGACCTCAAAATTTAAAAAATGAATAAAAAACAAAAAAAGAACTCTCACCATAGACAGCTTTTATGGAGAGAAGCAAGAACAGACCTCAGATCCTGAGATTCATAAAGGTAAAGCAACTTCAGAGGAAGCCACAAAGGGAGACCTGACCTGGTCCCCGTTTCACAAGGCTTTCCTGGAAGACTGCATAAATAATCTCAAAAAAGAATTAGAAGAAAAATGGGGAAATGAAGTGAGATCACTGCAAAAAGGATATAAGGCCCTACAAAAGAGATATGAAAAAGATACCAATTCAGTGAAAAACAAAATTAGTTAATTGAAAAAAAGTATATTACTTCAATTGGCCAATTACAAAAGAAACTAAAAAAGGTAGCTGAAGAAAATAATACACTAAAAATTAAAATTGAACAAATGAAAGTGAATGAATCAATAAAACTTCAACAATCAAACAAAAACAAAAAAATGAAAAAATAGAAGAAAATATGAAATATCTTCTGGAAAAAACAACTGACCTGAAAAATAGATCTAGGAGAGACAACCTAAGGATTATTGGACTTCCTGAAAGCCATGATGAAAAAAAAAATAACTTCGACATTATCTAACAGGAAATCATAAAAGAAAGCAGTGCTGATGTTTTAGAATCAAAAGGTAAAATAGCCATCAAAAGAATTCATTGATCACCTCCTGAAAGACACCCCAAAATTAAAACCCCAAGGAATATCATGGCTAAATTTAAGGACTATCGCACCAAGGAAAAGATATTGCAAGCAGCTAGAAAGAAACAATTAAAACACCAAGGAGCCATAATTAGAATCACCGAGGATCTGTCAGCTTCCAATTTAAAGGATCAAAGAGCCTGTAATCAGATATTTCCGAAAGGCAAAGGAACTTGTATTACAGACAAGAATAACATATACAGCTAGAATGAGCATTATCTTCCAGGGAAGAAGATGTACATTTAATGATATAGGTGAATTTCACCTATTTCTAATGAAAAGACCAAATCTAAACAAAAAATTTGATCTCCAAACACAGAACTCAAGAAAAGCATAAAAAGGTAAAAAGAAAAGAATTCTTGAGAACTATGTTAATAATGTATTATAATATATAAATATAATTGTATTATATTATAGAATGAGGGTATAATCCGATTTAACTTTGATAATATGAAAAAGAAAGTAAAGGTGGAAAGGGGATCACACTGGAAAAAGAAAAAAAAGGAGGTAAAATAAGGTAAAAAAAAAAAAAAGGGGGAAAAAACGGTAAAATCTCATGAAAAGGCAAAAAAAACCTTATATAATTGAGTGAAAGAAGGAAGGGGGATGAGAATTGTGTGAATCTTACTCTCATCGGATTGGGCTCTAAGAGAGAATATCAGACATATTTGGTTTCACAAAGAAACTTCTCCCACCTCATAGGAAGTGGGAGAGAAAGGAGGGAAAGAAAGGGAAAGACTAAGAGAAGGGAAAAATAGAAGAATTAGGGGAAAGGTGTAAAAAAGGCAGAGGGACTCTAAAGGAGGGAGGACTGTTTGAGAGAGGAAGTCATTAAAAGTAAAATACTGGGGAGCGGGGAAGGGCTAAAATGGAAAGGAAAGAAAAAAAACATAATTTTGTATAAATAAGATGGCAGGAAATACAGATTTAGTTAATTTAACTGTGAATGTGAATGGAATGAACTCTCCCATCAAATGGAAGCTGATAGCAGACTGGATTAAAAGCCAGAATCCTACAATATGTTGTTTGCAAGAAACACATCTAAAACATAGAGATGCATACAGAGTGAAGGTAAAGGGCTGGAGCAGAATCTATTATGCTTCAGGTGAACAAAAAAAAGCAGGGGTAGCAAACTTTATCTCAGATCAAGTAAAAGCAAAGATAGGTCTAATTAAAAGAGATAAGGAAGGAAACTATATTTTACTAAAGGGTACCATAGATAATGAAGCAATATCAATACAAACATATATGCACCAAGTGGTATAGCATCCAAATTCCTAGAGGAGAAATTAAGAGAGATGCAAAAAGAAATAGATAGTAAAACTATACTAGTGGGGGATCTCAACCTTGCAGAACTAGATAAATCAAACCATAAAATAAATACGAAAGAAGTTAAGGAGGTAAACAAAATTTTAGAAAAGTTAGGTATGATAGATCCTTGTAGAAAATTGAATGGAGACAGAAAGTTTACTTTTTTCTCAGTGGTTCATTGAACTTATACAAAAATTGACCATGTGTTAGGGCATAAAAATCTTAAAATCAAATACAGAAAGGCAGAAATAATACACACATTTTTTCAGATCATGATGCAATAAAAATCACATGCAATATAAGCCCAGGAGAAAATAGACAAAAAGTTAATTGGAAATTAATAACCTAATCCTAAAGAATGAATGGGTAAAACAAGAAATCATAGAAACAATCAATAATTTCATCCAGGAGAATGACAATAATGAGACAACATACCAAAATTTGTGGGATATGGCCAAAAAAAGGGGTAATTTTATATCTCTAGATTCTTAAAATTGCATAAAAGAGAGAAAGAGGGGATCGATGAATTGGGCTTACAATTTAAAAAGCTATAAAAAGAACAAATTAAAAACCCTCAATTAAATACTAAATTGAAAATTCTGAAAATAAAAGGGGAGATTAATGAAATTATTGAATTAATAAGTACAACTAAGAGTTGGTTTTATAAAAAAAACCCAACAAAATAGAGAAGCCTTTACTTAATTTAATTAGAAAAAAGAAAGAAGAAAATTAAATTGTTAGTCTCAAAAATGAAAAGGGAGAACATTCCACCAATGAAAAGGAAATTAGAGCAATAATTAGGAGTTACTTTGCCCAGCTTTATGCCAATAAATTTGATAATCTAAATGAAATGGAGGAATATCTACAAAAATATAGATTGCGCAGGTTAACAGAAAAGGAAATAAACTATTTAAATAGCCCCAATTTAGAGAAAGAAAAACAAGCTATTAATCAACTCCCTAAGAAAAAGTCTCCAGGGCCAGATGGATTACATGTGAATTCTACCAAACATTCAAAGAACAATTAATTCCAATACTATATAAACTATTTGAAAAAATAAGGAAAGAAAGTGTTCTACCAAATCCTTTTTATGATTGTATCATATACAAGATTACAGAAAGTCATCCCCAGGATAATACACTATGACCAAGTAGGATTTATACCAGGAATGCAGAGCTGGTTCCATATTAGGAAAACCATCAGCATAATCAATTATATTAATAACCAAACTAACAAAAATCATATGATCACCTCAATAGATGCAGAAAAAGCATTTGATAAAATCCAGCACCCATTCCTATTAAAAACACTAGAGAGTATAGGAATAAATGAGCTTTTCCTTAAAATGATCAGTAGCATCTATTTAAAACCATCAGCAAGCATCATATGTAATGGAGACAAACTAGAACCATTCCCAATAAGATCAGGAGTACAACAAGGCTGTCCACTGTTACCATTACTATTTAATATGGTATTAAAAATGTTAGTGCTGGCAGTAAGAGAAGAAAAAGAGATTAAAGGAATTAGAGTAGGTAATGAGGAAACCAAATTATCACTCTTTGCAGATGATATGATGGTATATTTAGCGAACCCTAGAGACTCAACTAAAAAACTTCTAGAAACAATTCACAACTTTAGCAAAGTTCCACATAACTCATCAGCATTTTTATATATTACCAAAAAACTTCAGCAGCAAGAGATACAAAAAAAATTCATTCAAAATAACTGTCAATAGTATAAAATGTTTGAGAATCTATCTGCCAAGGGAAAGTCAGGAACTATACGAATTAAACTACAAAACACTTTCCACACAAATAAAGTCAGACCTAATCAGTTGGAAAAATATCAAGTGCACATGGGTAGGCTGAACAAATATAATAAAAATGATAATACTACCTAAATTAATTTACTTTTTTTTAGTGCCATACCAATCAAACTCCCAAGAAATTATTTTACAGATCTAGAAAAAATAGTAGCAAAGTTCATCTGGAAGAACAGAAAGTCAAGAATTTCAAGGGAATTAATGAAAAAAAAAAAAAAAAGGCTGATGAGCGTGGCCTTGCTGTATCAGATCTAAAACTATATTATAAAGCAGAGGTCATCAAAACCATTTGGTACTGGCTAAAAAACAAGGTAATTGATCAATGCAATAGGATAGGATTACAGGACAAACTAGGCAACAACTATAGCAATCTAGTGTTTGACAAACCCAAAGACTCCAGCTTTTGGGATAAGAACTCACTCTCTGACAAAAACTGCTGGGAAAATTGGAAACTAATATGGAAGAAATTAAGGTTTGACCCACATCTAACACCAAGATAAGATCTAAATGGGTTCATGATTTAGACATAAAGAGGGATGTTAAAAACAAATTAGAGGAACATAGGATAGTTTACCTCTCAAACCTGTGGAGAAGGAAGGAATTTATGTCCAAAAAAGAACTGGAACTCTTAATTGAACACCAGATAGATAATTTTGATTATATTAAGTTAAAAGGTCTTTGTACAACAAAACCAATGCATTCAAGATTAGGAGGGAAGCAAGAAATTGGGAAATCAACTTTATATTTAAGGGTTCTGATAAAGGTTTCATTTCTAAAATATATAGAGAATTGACTCATATTTATAAGAATTCAAGCCACTCTCCAATCAATATGACTGATATGAACAGACAATTTTCAGATGATGGAATTAAAACTATTTCTAGTCATATGAAAAGGTGCTCCAAATCACTATTGATCAAAGAAATGCAAATTAAGACAACTCTGAGATACCACTCCACACCTGTCAGATTGGCTCAAATGACAGGAAAAGATGACAAATGTTGGAGGGGATGTGGGAAGGCTGGGACACTGATGCATTGTTGGTGGAACTGTGAATGGATCCAACCATTCTGGGGAGCAATTTGGAACTATGCTCAAAAAGTTTTCAAACTGTGCATACCCTTTGACCCAGTAGTGTTTCTACTGGACTTATATCCCAAAGAAATGTTAAAGGAAGGAAAGGGACCCACATGTGCAAAAATGTTTGTGGCAGCCCTTTTTGTAGTGGCCAGAAACTGGAAACTGAATGGATGCCCATCAATTGGAGAATGGCTGAATAAATAAGGTATATGAATGTTATGGAATTTTATTGTTCTGTAAGAAACAACCAGCAGGATGATTTCAGAGAGGCCTGGAAAAACCTACATGGGCTGATGCTAAGTGAAATGAGTAGAACCAGGAGGTCATTGTACACGGCAACAGCAAGACTATATGATGATCGGGGCAGCTAGATGGTGCAGTGCATACAACACCAGCCCTGAAATCAGAAAGACCTGAGTTCAAATATGATTTCAGACACTTAACACTTCCTAGCTGTGTGACTCTGGGCAAGTCACTTAACCCCAAGTGCCTCAGAAAAAAAAAAAAAAAGACTATATGATGATCAATTCTGATGGACATGGTTCTTTTCAACAATGAGATGTTTCAAACCACTTCCAATTGTTCAGTGATGAAGAAAGCCATATCCATCCAGGGAAAGGCCTATGGGATCTAAGTGGGGACCACAATTTTTAAGCTCTCTGTTGATGTTTTCTTGCATTTTGTTTTCCTTCTCAGGTTTTTTTTTTCTTGTGGATCCAATTTTTCTTGTACAGCAAGATATGTATACATATATTTGATTTGTCATGTGTTTTAACATAATTAACATGCATTAGACTACCTGCCATCTAGGGGAGGGGTGGGGGGAACAAAGGAAAAATTTGTAACAGAAGACTCTGCAAGGGTCAATGTTGAAAAATTACCCATGCATATGTTCTGGAAAAAAAAAAGCTTTAATAAAAAAAATTTTCAACATAATTTCTGATTGATTTAATCATCTTATTAATAATGCCAGCATTTTTAATAAAAAGTCAGTGGCACTCTTATTATAGGTAATCATGACACTGGTTTCATAGCTTATATGAACTTTTAAAAGTGTGTGTTCTACAGTGTGGCAATCAACTCTGATTTGTAATGAGAGAATGAATATTACAGTGAAGTGCTAGATCTATTTTAATGAACTTAAATTTATGTCTTTTACTTCTAAATCTAGCCTTGGGTAATCTAAACAAATTATTTATCCCCCATCCTAGCCTGAGCAGAAAAAGCTTCACCTTACATTAAAATTCTGATCTAGTTGGGTAGAGTAGGAATACCCAGAATGAAGAGAATCTTAATCCTATCTTCCATCAGCCCTGTCCTTGAAAGATTAGACAAGGAAATAGGGCAGGGTAGGGGAGTTGGGGTATTCCCAATTTTAATAATTGGCTATTAATATTAAAGAGAAAAAAATCATTTATTCTATTTCCAAATTTGATTCTGTCATGAGATGTGATTTTTTCAATAAATCATTAAGTGATATGACACTTCGTTGAGGATTTTCTAATTAGGAGGCTTATGAAGGAAAACAATATGAAGGCAAAAAAGAAAGACAAAATCAAAGGAGATAATCACCTTTGATAAGTAGGCTTACAGATAAAAGGTACAAAGGAAAAAGTAAGTCTCATCTCATCTGGTTGTCTGGAAACATCTGATAGAGCTTCATTTCAGTTCACTTGTAAAGATCCTTTTCTTTGCCAAAAAAAAAAAAAAAAAAAAAAAACTCCTAAAAATAGTTCTTAACAAACACAATTTTAAATTTACTTTGCCAATAATCAGATCAAAAAATGGCAATTAGCTCAAACCTTATGCTTCTATATTAGAAAATCAAATATGGAACCTTTTAGATCTGGGAATTTATACCTTTAGGTTAGTCAGTTGTTGTGCTAATATGGCTAAGACACAGATAGAAACAGAAAATTATAACCCTTTTTTAATATGTGAAATTATTCATTCCCTCATTAAGAGAATGAGATTTCACTAAGGAATTAATAATATAATACTTTTTATAGAAAGATGGACTCTAATATAAAAAATGAATTCATTTAAAGAATGCCAGATTAAGAAGAATTAAAGAATATGTATTAAATGAGTTGATTATAGAAAAATATTGTCAATTTATAGCCATGTTCAAATGAATAACCCCTAGAAAAATGAAACCTTCTTTAAGTCATTTATAGGATAATCATAAGCCATTATTCTCTTGAGATAACTGTGTGCTGCAATTATTTTAAATTAACACAGAACTGACATAGTTATGATGTCAAATTCATCAAATAACAGAATCAAATCCTGGTTTCACAAGTCTTTTCACCATTTGCCTAATTATCTCAATACCATTGTGAGACATTAAAGAATATTAACTTACATCGGGATATATAACTAGTAGCAGGTGTTAACAATAAATACTTAAATTACTTAGTTGTTTGGAATATGTAAAATTCTAAACCAAATAGTTCAAAGCTTTTAGCTGCTTACTTGATTACTTAAAATATTTATTGAAATTTTCCATAAAAAAAGACTGAGACATAGAAAGTAATGCTTCCTTAACTTCCTATCAATTTAAGGCAAAAGTTATATAGATTGCCAATTGTATTGAGCTAGGCTTAAAATCAGTCAGGTAGAATATTTTACACTTAAGAATAAATATCATGCTGGTGAAATGGAATCAGGTAAATCCTATCCAAGCCCATGCCAAGAATTCCAACCTTTGCCATGAGAACTTTACATGCTATTCATGAAAGTCAACTTTATGCTGTTGCTGACATCATGGATCACTGGCTTAGCAATATTGCTTTATGATCATTCCTGGAGTCTTTTCAAAGGCTTCCTTTCTAGAGTACAGAAACTGAGCTTTCAACTCATTCCACTTTACCTGTGCTTCTCCATCTAGTTTTAACTCCATTAACAAGATACCCTGCCTCAGGTATATATGCACTGATTTCCTGAATCCTCTTCTTTCCTGCCTTCTTTTGTATATTATCTCCTATTTAAATTATAAGTTTCTTGACAGCAAGCACTTTTTATTTTATTAATTGTATCCCCAGCACTTAGCATAGCATTTGGTGCATAATAAATGCTTATTGAACTTGGAGAGATACAAAGTTTAGATAAGATCTGCTTCATGGAATCTATAAAACTAACAAGCATATTTTTCATATAGACAGACAAATATTACACAAAATAACAATATTCAAGGAGCCTTATTAAATAGTATAAATAGCTAAAGAGAAGTAAATGTATTTGCTAAGTTCTCTTCAATGCAGGCATTAGCTAGATTCAGATCTTTAGAAATAACAATTTCATTACTCTACACCATGGAAACATAAGTTTAGATGTAGAAAATATGTGAGTCATAATCCAATTCAATGTTTTTATTTTGTAGGTAAGGAAATTAAGGTACATAAATATTAAATTATTTGAAAATCTAATAGATTTTCTGCTGCATGTATAGGAATAATCATCTGATTCTCTTAAAATAAAAAGATCTCACCTTATTATATTTTGGGAATAGGGATTAGGCTGTGATTTCTATATGAAAACATTTACCAAGACAGGTTAAAGCATCCTCTACAAGGTGAATATATTAGTAATATATTCTGTACAAGGAAAACTGTAATATAAGCAGATTGAGTTACCTGTCTATTATCACAGTATCAGCAATGGAGTTCAAGCTTGATGTCTTCTTAGTTTTGAGGTGACTGTAGTGATACTATCATACTGCCTATCTAGCATAATTTTGTACTTTCTTTTTCATTTAATAAATATTACTGGCATCATGAACAAGTTGCATTTCCATTGAGTAGCTTTTTTTTTTAACAAGGCAATTGGGGTTAAGTGACTTTTTAAGGTCACACAGCAAATAGGTGTCAAGGTCTAAGACTGGATTTGAACTCAGCTCCTTCTAACTCCAAGGCCAATGTTCTGTCTATTGTTCCATCTAGTTGCCTCAAATAGTTTATTTATAAAAATATTTTACTTGTGTTTTTTTTTTCCATCACCATAGTTATCTCAAGTATCCCTCCTCTTCCCCTTCCCAGAGATACATCCCATATAACAAATAGGATTTTTATAAAGAGGAAAAAAGGTAATACAACTGATGGTTACATTGGAAAAATATGCAATGTATAGCAACTGTGAATCTCCCGTTTCATGAAGGTGTCAATTGACAAACCTAGCTGCCCTATATACTCCTTCTCTTTCCATCTCTCTTCATCTGAGTTTCTTTATCATTTTTATAATTTTGTTTGTATATTTTATAATTTGTTATATTAACTTTGGATCATTACAATTTTATTATGTTCACTTGGGATTTTTTTTGGGGGGAAGTGTTATTGTTCTTTCCATTTACATTGTTGTAGTTTCTACATTGTTTTCTTGGCACTAATTGATTTACTCTGCATCAGTGCACATAGATCTGTTCATGCTTTTCTATATTTATCACATACAACATTTTTTACAACACATTAATATTATATTCATGTGTCCTACTTTTTGGCTTCTGAACCAGTACTCTTGTCAACCTAATATATGATCTCTCTAATATACTATTTTCAAAAGTCACTCCAAGTGACAAAATTTGAAATTGCTGATATTTTGAGACGTCTGCAAATTAAGCCATCATGGTCTGTTACAATAACACAAATCTGATTAAAGTTTAAAATATTAATAAAAATAGTATCAATAATAGCAGAATGGTAGTCTGTAAAGAATACTGGCCTTGAAGTCTGGAGAGACATGGATTCAAGTGCTGAAGCTGACTTTAGATGGCTATGGGGTAGCCATTTAGTATCTCTAACTTTCAGATTCTTCAACTATAAAATGAAATAATGATTTCTACAGTATCTACAGCGCGCACTGTGCTCATTTCACTCAATATCAGTGCATGTAAGTCTCTCCAAGCCTCTGAAATCATCCTGCTGGTCGTTTCTTACAGAACCATAATATTCTATGACATTCATATGCCATAATTTATTCAGCCACTCTCCAGTTGATGGGCATCCTTTCAGTTTCCAGTTCCATGCTACTACAAAAAGGGCTGACACAAACATTTTAGCACATGTGGGATCCATCCTTTACTCTTTATTCTCTTTTCCCTTCCATATTCATTCTTTTATCATGTTGATCTTACCTCCATACATCTCACTTATGCTCCCTACTCTCCTCTGACACTGTCACCACCTGGGTACAGGCCTTCCTCACCTCACCTCTATTCTTTTGTATTGACTTGCTGGTTGTATTCCCTGCTTCAGGTCTCTCCTCAATCCAATTCATGCTCTACTAAATATCAAACTGATCATTCTAAAATCATGGTTCATCCCTTTCTCAAAAAAAAAAAAAAAAGAAAGAAAAAAAGAAAAAGTCCATTGGCTCTCTATTATCTCTAGAACTTAAAAGAAAATCTTCTTGTTAGACATGCAAAGCCCTTCATAACCTTCACCCATACATACATATACCATTCTGGTTTTTTTTTTACATCTTATTCTCCTTCCTGAATTCTCTGATCCAGTGACACTGGTCTCCTTGCTCTTCCTAATGCATGATATTCCATTTACCACTCCATTCATTTTTTCATTATCTATCCCTTATGCCCCAAATCTCTTGCTCCTCATCTCTGTTCCTATCTTTCCAACTAAAACTTCACCTTTTGTAATGAGACTTTCTTGATTTCCCTTAATACTAATGCAATCCCAATGTTCATTGTTTCAAATTTACAATTCATTTGCCATGTTTATACACAGTTATCTGCATGCTGTCTCCTCCCCTAGACTAGACTCCTCAAGGAAAAGGACTGTCTTTTGCCTTTCTGTGTATCCTCAACTCTTAACACACAATTTGGTACATAATGGGCACTTGTAAATATTTATTGACTGACTAATCTGACTCCTAAAGTCATACAGATAGTGATAGAAGCAGGAAAAAATACAATATGGCATAATTAAAAAAAAATTTGGTCTGATGGCCTGAGTTTAAGTATGTTAGCTTCACATCTTTAAGTTCAACCTCTTTTTTCTTCATCTATAAAATTAGAGAACTTGGAATAGATAGTTTCGAAGAATTCTTCCAGATGTGAATCCTAGCATCTTTTAAATATAACTCATCAGTAAATGGGTTCAAATTTTTATTCTCTTTGAAAAAGTTGATCCTCCAAAATTTCTGGAAGGAAGAATAAAGCAACATTAAGGAAAGACACAATTAACCTATCAAAAAAGCCAAATTTTATAGAATTCCTGGAAATCAATGGGATGATGTAATGTAGCCAGAAATTTTCTCACTTCAAAATTTATTAACTTGTCAATTTTTGTTTTTTTTTTCAAATAGTCCTGTCACATGTTTTTATTAATTTGTTTTTTCATTCTTTTTTTTGCTGACTTTTATCAGTTCCAATGAAATTATGTAGAGGAAAAAATGATCAAAATGTAAAATGTTATATTAAATTGAGGTCTACCATTATTGTTGATTTTAAAAAAAGTAAGAAAAGCAGGGCAACTGAGATTTAGGAGCAACAAGTAACCAGCTTTGGGTTATTGTGGTTTGCTTGTAGTCTCAAGCTGCTGAGATGCCTGATTACTTTATTTCATTGTTTTATCATCTCTGATATGACCTAGGGTAAGGAAACCTCAAGAATTACTTGGAGAGTTAGAAGGGATGTGGGAAAACTGGGACACTGATACATTGTTGGTAGAATTGTGAACTAATCCAACCATTCTGGAGAGCAATTTGGAGCTATGCTCAAAAAGTTATCAAACTGTGCATACCCTTTAACCCAGCAGTGTTTTTATTGGGCTTATATCCCAAAGAGATCTTAGAGGAGGGAAAGGGCCCCACATGCGCAAGTATGTTTGTGGCAGCCCTTTTTGTAGTGGCTAGATACTGGCCTATCAATTGGAGAATCGCTGAATAAATTATGGTATATGAATGTCATGGAATATTATTGTTCTATAAGAAACGACCAGCAGGATGATTTCAGAGAGGGCTGGAGAGACTTCATGAACTGATGCTGAGTGAAATGAGCAGAACCAGGACATCATTATACACGGCAACAACAAGACTATATGATGATCAATTCTGATGGACATAGCTCTCTTCAACAATGAAATGTTTCAAACCAGTTCCAATTGTTCACTGAAGAAAGCCATATAAACCCAGAGAAAGGGATATGAAATGTGGACCACAACATAACATTTTCATGCTCTCTTTTGATGTTTGCTTGTATTATGTTTTCCTTCTCAGATTTTTTTTCTTGTAGATCCGACTTTTCTTGCACAGCAAGATAACTGTAAAAATATGTATACACATATTCAATTTGTCAAGTATTTTAACATAATTAACATGTAGTAAACTTCCTGCCATCTGGGGGAGAGGTGGGGACTAGGGGGGGAAATTTTGTAATGGAAAGCTTTGTAAGGGTCAATGTTGAAAAATTACCCATACATATGTTTTGCAAATAAAAAGCCTTAATAAAAAAAAATTTTTTTAAAAAGAATTACTTGGAGAAAACCTCATTTTAGTACATCCTATATAATGTATAAATGTGATACTTGGAAGTTTTCATAAATTTCCTAAAATGATCCAGAAAGAGGAAACATGTAGAGAATAGAAGCTTTCCTCAACCAAAAGCATGCTTGAAATAGCATGTCTATCAGAATCTATGGTAAATCTAATGGATTATACTAGTATTTATCTTGCATTTGGCCTTCAAAAACTAATTTATAAACAACAAATTTGTAAATAAAAAACTGGATAATTTTATTTATAACATATTTATGTGACTTGTGAAGTAATTTACACAAATTAGTTATTCTATAATTAGCTCTATTTGGAGTTTATTATTTGTTTTTATTTATGTACTTTTGATTTTGATTATGCTGTCTTTGGTTCTTAAATATTTTTACGTATGTGTCTTTCAATGGAAATAAAATAAATTGATCAATTAGTAAATAAATAAACAAGTACAATTAGGGGCTCAATATTTTTGTTTGAAACCAGCCCTGATGACATTATTCATTCTGAACTCTTGCAGCAAGAAGTGGCACTGGATGGGGTTCTGGTACTCCTAGATATTTTTTTCCTACATATCTGTAATCATGTTCCCCCCTTACAGTATGTGTTTTGTGGCATACAGATATTCCAAAAGTGTTAAGAACAGAATCAATAAAAAACTAAAGGGATTGACACTAATGAATATCTATTTCATGTCTATGAAGTCATAGATTTAGAGATGAATTTAATCTTAGGAATCCAACACATTTTACAATCGAAAAACCTGAGATCAAAGAGGATTAAAAGAGACTTAATGGTAAGCCTAACATTAATGGTAGACCTCAATTTGATATAGCATTCTATATCTTGATAATGTTCTCCTCTACAAAGTTCCACTGGAACTGATAAAAAATTAGCAAATAAATTTTAAAAATGACAAAAACCAATAAGAGCATGTGACATGCCTATTTGAAAAAAATTTTTCAGCTATCATGTTGATTTAAAAAATATGTTAACTAACAAATTTGAAAATAGGATTGTTGAAAGGATCAAAGTGTAGCAAAACTGAAGAGAGAGAAAAAGGAAAAAAAACTCTATATCTCTTCTTACTCCATTTTCAATACTCTTTCCACTGTACCCTACAAAAATTAAAAAGCTTTTTCTTTAACAGCGTCTTCTGAAACATTATCCTGCCCGTAGAATATGATGTGCTTGTATCAGAGTACAATCATTCATTTTTATTGCTTTTTTCCCTTCCTAATAAATATTTCAATATGTGGTATCTAGAATGATGGAAATAGAAAGAAAAAGCTAGGGAAGACTTATGTGATCATAAATTATAAATTAAGAAAATAGTTGCCAATTAAAAACATCTGTGAGTATTATGTATGTTTCTATAACAATATCTAATACTTATATAGCACTCTAAATTTTATTAAAGTATTTTATAAATTTGTTGTGGCTGTCTTTAAGAGCTCACCTTGTATGAGTGCTTTGATCTCAGAGATGAGATGAATGAGGTGGGAAACTCATAGGATATGGAAAGAGCTCTAGTTTATTATGCTGCGCAGCCTTGTTGATATACAGTTTTGCAAGTGTGATCAGTGCGTGAATAGTAGGCAATCCCCAATCACCATTCAGAGAAGCAGCTCTTGTGTATTGTGTATGCATGGTATCTGCCAATGGGAGGAGAGCTGACCCAGCCATGTCAGCAACCTGCTCACAGGCAAGAGGCCCTGTCAAGGCATCCCTGCTCATGAGCAACTAGCTGTGACCCTCAGGCTCAACCCATTCCCATGTCATGCATCAGTGTTCCTTGCTCAACAAGGACGTTTCTGCAATGTGGCAGGAAACTCATTGTGCACCACAGGTCAAAGTGGCCTAGGTACTCCCTCTTAGCAGGGTCCCATACCCTAGCATAAATCTTATCTCATTTCATTCTCACAACCCTGGAATGTAGTTGCTATTGTTATTCTTAATTTACACATGAGAAAATCTTGGCAGACAGAAGTTTAGGGATTTACCCATAGTAACACAGCTAATAAGTGTTTAAGAGAAAATCTGAACTCAGATCTTCCAACTCCAAGTCTCTTAAACACTTATTAGCTTAGAAGTCATTAAAAAAAGACAAACTATGGCATTGTTTATGCAGAAGAGCAGCATATAAATTTAGCAGAATATATAAATTCTCCCTGCTCCATTTTTAAAGAAACAGTAGTAGTCTTTGAGAAAAATACAGGGAAATCAAGGACTCAGAAAATTTTCTTCCTGCTCATCAAATTCATTGTACTTACAAAGACAAAAACACTAAGTCTAATACACATCATTCTTATATTAATTGCCTCTGGGAAAGAAACTTAAAATGTATTTGCTATCACATGAACCTCCATCTACTAATGCTTTACATTGGTTTAGCATAGCAGCTATAGTAATCCAGTCATACAATTGTTATCAATTATACAATATCTTTCAATGATGTTAACATTTTATAGCTTAGACTTATGTGGTGGTAAATATATATATATACATATATATATAACGTTAAGACAATAGTGTGCAGTTTTTCGTTCTCAGAAGTTACTTCATAGATTGATACTTTTTTCTCTAACAATAGGGGTTTTTAATCTGGTGCTCATCAAATTAGTTTAAAAATATATTATTATAACTATATCTTATATTTGGGTTCCTTTGTAATCTTAAGTACTTTTTAAAAACATTCCATCACATTTAAAATCATTTTTCTGAAAAGGTGTTTATAGGCTTCAAAAGGAAAACAAAAGAATTTCATGAACAAAAAAAAGGTTTAAAAATCCTGTGCTAATAGACTGAAGGGAGCCATTCAGAAGGTCTCTTATGAGAGATAGAGGGCTCACATACTAGGATGTCCAGATGTATGAACTGTCATACATATTCTTCCTAACTTTTCTTAAATGGACCATTTTATTCAAATAATAAATTTTGTTGATAAATATTATATATATATATGTTACTAATAATATGATTTACATAATTATACACAAATAATATAATATAATGACTACATTATAAATGTTATTAATGTTCATTATTAACCTATTCTTGATAAATATTTATTAATATTTATTACCTCCTTTTGATAAACCCAAAGACCCCAGCTTTTGGGATAAGTATTAACTATTTGACAAAAACTGCTAGGAAAACTGGAAACTAGTGTGGAAGAAATTAGGGCTTGACCCACATCTAACACCACATACCAAGATAAGATCTAAATGGGTTCATGATCTGGATATAAAGAGTGATACTATAAGTAAATTAGAGGAATGTAATATAGTTCACCTCTCAGACCTTTGGAGATGGAATAAATTTATGTCCAAAGAAGAACTGGAACTCTTAATTGAAAACCAGATAGATAACTTTGACTATATTAAGTTAAAAAGTTTTTGTACAAACAAAATCAATGCAGACAAGATTAGGAGGGAAGTAATAAATTGGGAAATCATCTTTACATTCAAGGGTTCTGATAAAGGTCTCATCTCAAAAATATATAGAGAATTGTCTCATATTTATAAAAATTCAAGCCATTCTCCAATCAATAAATGGTCAAAGGATATGAACAGACAATTTTCAGAGGATGAAATTAAAACTATTTATAGTCATATGAAAAGGTGCTCCAAATCACTGTTGATCAGAGAAATGCAAATCAAGACAACCCTGAGGTACCACTTCACACCTGTCAGATTGGCTAAAATGACAGGAAAAGTTAATGATGAATGTTGGAGGGGTTGTGGGAGGGCTGGGACACTGATGCATTGTTGGTGGA
>JAJPUD010010796.1:0-51103 GCA_023553655.1 Myrmecobius fasciatus
TTTGGTATGGCACTAAATAAGTAAATTAGTTTGGGTAGTATTGTCATTTTTATTATATTCGCTCGGCCTACCCATGAGCACTTAATGTTTTTCCAATTGACTAGGTCTGATTTTATTTGTGTGGAAAGTGTTTTGTAGTTTAGTTCTTATACTTTCTGACATTTTCTTGGCAGATAGATTCCCAAATATTTTATGCTATCATCCGTTATTCTGAATGGAATTTCTTTTTCTATCTCTTGCTGCTGAACTTTGTTGGTAATATACAAAAATGCTGATGATTTATGTGGATTTATTTTGAATCCTGCAACTTTACTAAAGTTGTGAATTGTTTCTAGTAGTTTTTTAGTTGAACCTCTAGGGTTCTCTAAGTATACCATTATGTCATCTGCAAAGAGTGATAATTTGGTTTCTTCATTACCTACTCTAATTCCTTTTTTCTCTTTTTCTTCTCTTATTGCCAAAGCTAACATTTCTAATACAATATTAAATAGTAATGGTGACAGTGGGCAGTCTTGTTTCACTCCTGATCTTAATGGGAATGGTTCTGGTTTGTCTCCATTATATATGATGCTTGCTGATGGTTTTAAGTAGATGCTACTAATCATCTTAAGGAAAACCCATTTATTCCTATACTCTCTAGTATTTTTAATAGGAATGGTTGTTGGATTTTATCGAATGCTTTTTCTGCATCTATGGAGATAATCATATGGTTTTTGTTAGTTTGGTTATTAATATAATTGATTATGCTGATAATTTTCCTGATATTGAACCAGCCCTGCATATCTGGTATAAATCCTACTTGGTCAAGATATATTATCCTGGAGATAACTTTCTGTAATCTTGTTGCTAAAATCTTATTTAAAATTTTTGCATCAATATTCATTAGGGAAATTGGTCTATAGTTTTCTTTCTCTGTTTTCTCCCTACCTGGTTTAGCTATCAGCACCATATCTGTATCATAGAAGGAATTTGGTAGTATACCTTCTGTCCCTATTTTTTCAAATAGTTTGTATAGTATTGGAATTAATTGTTCTTTAAATGTTTGGTAGAATTCACATGTAAAACCATCTGGCCCTGGAGATTTTTTCTTAGGGAGTTGATTAATAGCTTGTTCTATTTCTTTTTCTAACATGGGGCTATTTAAATAATTTATTTCCTCTTCTGTTAACCTGGGCAATCTATATTTTTGTAGATATTCCTCCATTTCATTTAGATTATCGAATTTATTGGCATAAAGTTGGGCAAAGTAACTCCTAATTATTACTCTAATTTCCTCTTCATTGGAGGAAAGTTCTCCCTTATCATTTTTGAGACTAACAATTTGATTTTCCTCTTTCCTTTTTCTGACCAAATTAACTAAAGGCTTATCTATTTTGTTGTTTTTTTTCATAAAACCCACTCAGTTTTATTTATTAATTCAATAGTTTTCTTATTTTCAATTTTATTAATCTCACCTTTTATTTTCAGAATTTCCAATTTGGTATTTGATTGAGGGTTTTTAATTTGCACTTTTTCTAGTTTTTTTAATTGTAACCCTAATTCATTGATCTTCTCTTTCTCTATTTTATGCAAATAAGCATCTAGAGATATAAAGTTACCTCTTATAACCGCTTTGGCCATATCCCACAAATTTTGGTATGTTGTCTCATTATTGTCATTCTTCTGGATGAAATTATCGATTGTGTCTATACTTTGCTCTTTCACCCATTCATTCTTCAGGATTAAATTATTTAATTTCCAATTAACTTTTGGTCTATTTTCTCCTCGCCTTATATTACATGTGAGTTTTATCGCATCATGATTTGAAAAGGATACATTTACTATTTCTGCTTTTCTACATTTGATTTTGAGGTTTTTATGCCCTAACATATGATCAATTTTCGTATAAGTTCCATGAACCCCTCAGAAAAAAGTACATTCCCTTCTATCACCATTCAGTTTCCTCCAGAGATCTGTCATACCTAACTTTTCTAACATTTTGTTTATTTCCCTAACTTCTTTCTTATTTATTTTGTGGTTTGATTTATCTAATTCTGAGAGAGCAAGGTTGAGATCCCCCACTAGTATAGTTGTACTGTCTATTTCTCCTTGCCTCTCTGTTAGTTTCTCCTCTAGGAATTTGGATGCTATACCACTTGGTGCATTTTTGTTTAGTATTTATACCGCTTCATTGTCTATGGTACCCTTTAGTAAAATATAGTTTCCTTCCTTATCTCTTTTAATTAGATCTATTTTTGCTTTTACTTGATCTGAGATAAGGATTGGTACCCCTGCTTTTTTTTGTTCACTTGAAGCATAAAAGATTCTGCTCCAGCCCTTTACCTTCATTCTGTATGTATCTCTATGTTTTAAATGTGTTTCTTGTAAACAACATATTGTAGGATTCTGGCTTTTAATCCAGTCCGCTATCCATTTCCGTTTTATAGGAGAGTTCATCCCATTCACATTCACAGTTAAAATGAATATATCTATATTTCCTGCCATCTTATTTACTCAAAGTTATATTTTTCTCTTCCCTTTCCCCTTACTCCCTTCCCCCCTCCCCAGTATTTTATTTTTGATGACCAACTCCCTCTAACAGTCCTCCCCCCTTTAGAATCCTCCCTCTTTTATACACCTTTCCCCTTATCCTTCTATTAATTTATCCTTTTCTTTTCCTCCTTTCCCTCCTACTTCCCTATACAGAGGGCCAAGTTTTTCCCTGAAATCAAATGTGTCTGATATGCTCTTTTAGAGCCCAATACAATGAGAGTAAGATTTACACAATACTCATCACCCTCCCTTCTTTCCCTCAATTATATTAGATTTTCTATGTCTCTTCATGAGACTTTGCCTCATTTTACCTCCTTTTTATTTTTACTTTATTTTACCTCCATTCCCCTCCCCCCCTTTTTTTACAGTATGATGTACCTTCCATCTCTAATTTCTTTCCGATTATTATCAAAGTAAAATCAAATTATACCTCCATTCTTTAAGGATACCCCTAGTAGAGATATAGTTCTTGAGAGTTCTTTCCTTTCTACCTTTTTACGGTTCTCTAGAGTTCTGTGTTTGGAGGTCAAATTTTTTGTTCAGATCTGGTCTTTTCCTTAGATATAGGTGAAATTCTCCTGTATCATTAAATGACCATCTTCTTCTCATTCTAACTGGATAGCTTATTCTTGGCTGTAATCCAAGTTCTTTTGCCTTTCGGAATATCTGATTCCAGGCCCTTCTATCCTTCAATTGGAAGCTGACAGATCCTGTGTAATTCTAATGACAGTTCCTCGGTATTTGAACTGTTTTTTTCTAGCAGCTTGTAATATCTTTTCCTTGGTGCGATAGTCCTGAAATTTGGCCACAATATTCCTTGGGCTTTTAATTTTGAGGTCTCTTTCAGGAGGTGATCGGTGGATTCTTTCAATACCAACTTTGCCTTCTGATTCTAAAACATCAGGGCAATTCTCTTTCATGATTTCCCGGAAGATAACATAAAGGTTCTTTTTTTCATCTTGACTTTCAGGGAGTCCAATCATTCTTAGATTATCTCTCCTAGATCTGTTTTCCAAGTCAGTTGTTTTTCCTAGGAGATATTTCCTATTTTCTTCTATTTTTTCATTTTTTTTTTGTTTGACTGATTCTTGAAGTCTTATTGAGTCATTCATTTCAATTTGTTCAATTTTAATTTTTAAGGTATTATTTCCTACAGTTATCCTTTTTAGCTCCTTTTGTAACTGGCCAATTGCATTTTTTGGTTCATTGCATTCTTTTTCCATTTTGCCAATTTTATTTTTCAGTGAATTGTTGTATTTTTCCAATTCACTAATTTTATTTTTCAGTGAATTGTTATCTTTTTTCAAATTCACTATTTTTTTTTTGTAGTGAGGTGGTGACTTTTTCCAATTCACCAATTTTGTTTTTCAGTAAATTGTTGTCTTTTACCAATTCATTATTTTTATTTTCCAGTGAGTTGGTGACTTTTTCCAATTCACTAATTTTGTTTTTCAGTGAATTTTTGTCTTTTTCCAATTCACTAATTTTGTTTTTCAGTGAATTTTTGTCTTTTTCCGATTCACCAGACTTATTTTCCAGTTTTTCACATCTCTGTTGCAGGGCGATGTTTCCTTCTTGCACTGCTCTCAGTTTATTTCCCCAATCTTCTTCTAGTTCTCTTTTGAGATTCTTTATGCAATCTTCCAGGTAAGCCTTCTGAAAGGGAGACCAGCTTAAGTCCACCTTTGTGGTTTTATCTGGGATTGTTTTCAGAATCTCAGGATCTGGGGACTGCTCTAGTTTCTCTTCGTAAAAGCTGTCTATGGTGAGAGCTCTCTTCTTCTTGCTCATCATGTTTAGCTGAGGTATCAGTCACCAGCAGGGAATTCTGCAGCAGCAGCAGCAGCAGCATCAGCGAATGGATTCAGAAAGAAGCAGCAGCAGCAGAGGCGATTTCAATTTACCCTGGGGCAGTTTGCCGAGTTGACTTCTGGTCTGGGGCTGATCTGGCTAGATCCGCACTAGGACCACACTTTCAGCTGCTCTCAATCCACCCTTTATCAAAGGTAGACCTGCCAAAGAACCTGCCCCCAAGCACAGCAAAGTGACCCTTGGGCCAAGGACTTCCTGGCAGCCTAAAATATTCTGGTCCGTCCCAGCCCCGGACTTGCACCCCGGCTGAGCACTGGTGTCTGAGCGCTGGGAGCTGCTCGATTCCTTGCCCGTCTTAAACTGACCTCAGGAATTCTTTCAAAGTACATATTTGATAGAAGTGCGTTGTAGTCCAAGTGTTTGGTGAAGCTCTCACTCCAGAACCAGTTTGGAGGCTCAATTTGTCTGGGTCTGAGGGAAGGTCTCAGGAGCTTACAGAGAACGCTGTCTGCAGTTCGCCATTTTCATAGCCTTGCTTTCTTAAAACATTAGTAATTTTGAGTTCAAGCACATTAAATATATAAATTTAATGATTTCTTAAAAAATATAAAACTGAGCTAACTTTACTCAGTGCCATAAAAAAATACTAAGGATATTAGTTAACCTGATAATAAAATGGGCTTGAGCTATAAAGGCTCAGAACTTCACCCTCTCTAGGGAAAGGGTCACTTGTATGGCTCAAAAAATAAGATAAAAAAATAGAAACTAACTAAAATCATGGATAACTTACAATACTTTAGAAAATTGGCAGTTTAGTCTGCTCATTTTTTTTGCTTTGTGATAAGAAGATATTAGTATGTTTGATGGTTGTTAGCTAGATATAATCAGAAAGTTTAACCTCTGGCTTTGTCATAAATAAAAGGAATGAGAAACATTCAGGAACATACATACATACATATGTATATGATATGTACACATATACACACATATGAAATATAAGATAGCTATCTCTATAATGTGTAAATAGATAAATGTTTCTCTGTCTCTGTCTCTATGTCTCTCTCTCTCTTTTTCTTTCTCTCTGATTAAAGAATAGATTCAGAAAGAAGCAGAGTTAGCAGATGAACAGGAATGGGGAAAAAGAGAGAAAGAGTTTCTGTCATTCCATAAATATTTTTAATAGAAATAGGGCATATATACAGAATTTAAGGATTGCAAAGCTCAATAATCCTGTGAGATATTTAATCTAATTAGGATTCCTTTTTTAATGTGAAAACAAGGGTTCAAAGAGTTTCCATTTTCATGATGTCACAATTAGTAAATGTATGAATTTGCATATATGTCTTCTGTCAGGTAATCAGTTAATAAGCATTTATCACAGGTCTATGATGTGCCAGGTCCTGTACTAAATCCTGGGAATACAAATATAAGGCAACAATAATGACTACCATCCTTATTTATAAGAGAATCACAGTCTAATGGGGAAGAAAATATGCAAACACTTATGTAAAAGCAAACTATAGACAGAGATAATTCGAGAAAATCAATAGAAAGAAGACAATGGAGAGAATTCAGATAGATCAAGAAAGGTTCAGCAATCCTTATTACAATACTATGTTAGACCCAATTACTATGGTGACTGCATGATGACCTGCATTGTGAAAAATGCAAAATAAGATGTGATACAATATCTTCTTGACACACACACATTTTGTAAGATAAAGTGCAATCACTTCAGAACTGTTTGCTGTCCTCTCCTATCTTTACACTGGAGGGGTTTTTGTTTTTTGTTTTTTGTTTTTTTCCTTAAGAAACTGAGGAACATAGAATGCGGGTGAAGGTGATTAGGAAGCCCCATTCAGCTATAATTCCCTTATCTAATAGATAATTTTCAAAAAAGAGAATTTGCCAGGTCACACAATAAATTAGTGATTGAACTGGACCAAGAAGCTGGGTCTTTGAACTCCTATTCCCAGTGTTCTTGAAAGATCACTTCAGAATTAGTCACACTTCTACCCTTCTTGAAGTTTATGTAGCTCATGGCAATATCAACTATCCTGTATATTTTGATATTCTATAGTTCTAGAGCTTCCTCCTCTACTATTCTCTTGCTATCTGTCTTAGATGGCTCATTTTCCTTTTTCCAACACCTAAGTGTAGATAATCCTCAAACTCTTGTCTTTTGTCATTTCTCTTTTTCTACATGTTCTTCTTTAAAGACCCCATTTCTTTCAATGGTTTCAAATGTCTCATAAATATGTATATTTAGACTCACATGTTTTCTGATTTCTGGTTTTGTATTTCCAACAGCTTATTGGGCTACTGAGATACTTCACTGACATGTAAACTTCAACATGTAAAAAACTTAATTCATGTTTCCCTTCCCACCAAAAATAAAAACTTGCTCTGCTTACTAAACTACTTCATTTAACAAAGATTTATTAAGTATTTATTTCCTGTTTTCCTTTTCCTAATGAATATGGATGACAAAATCCAGATCCAGTTCATTCATACTTAAAACCACGCATTTCTCATTTATTCTTTTATCTTCTTTATCCTTGATACTAGTTATCAAGTTCTGCTGATTTTACCTCTACTATAAAATGTACAAACATTCTGTCTTCCTCATTTTCACTACAATGACAATCTCTCAAATCCTCATCACCTCCTGTTCACATGCTTTGTAATAACTTTCTCACCTGAACTGGTCTCCTTGACCCAAGTGAATTTTTTTGTGTAATCTATCTTGTATACAATTATCAAAATAAATGTCCTAATTCATAGATAATTTTCCTGTAACCATACTCCTGATGACTTTTTATTTAACCTATTCAACCCTATGCTAAATCCAAACTTTATTTAATTATAAGCTCTTTAAAATTAAGGAATGTGACTTGTTTGTTCTGTAACCCTAATGAAACACATGACATAAATTAAAACAACAACAACAACAATAATAACAAATCAATTGGCTTCAGAGTTAGGAAACCTGAATTTAAGTCCTAGTTCTGATATATATTGCCTGTGGAATCCTAGAAAAATCATTCATCATTTTACTTTCCCAGGACAATACTTTAAGACTCTGGTGGTTGGCACAATGCTTGAGGCATATAATATTTGTTCAATAAAGACTAGTTGATTGACTGTTGCAGAGAAAGTGCCAGTGAGTTGTTGTAAGGAAAGTTTTCTCACCAAAGAATTTCTTCTATTAGTGAAATCACAGGTATTGCCTTTATCCTTCTACTCAATCATTACACCAGTGTACCTTGCATGTATTAAATGTTTAATAAACGTTCATTTCCAGCTCTGCTCTGTTATTGGCACCTAGGTAGTTATAACAAATTTCCCCCATACCACTACAAGCAATTGGGATGAAGTGACTTGCCCAGGGTGACACAGATAGCGAGTGTCATATATTTGAGGCTGCATTTAAACTAAGTTCCTCCCAATACCAAGGCTGATGCCTGTATCAGCTAGCTGTATCCTTCCCTTTCCCCTCACCTCCACTTTTTGTTTTGTTTTGTTTTTTGATGAATAATGCTCATGGTCAGTTCCTGTAGGATGTGAAGCTATAGACTGTGTGTTGGTATTATGGAATGTTATGAAGATAAGCAGCCTAATCCATAGATGTGCACAGGTAACATTATACAGGATGCATGGTTGCTGCTTTCAGCAAAGGCAATGGTTGATGCAATTATCTGAGGATAATTCCACCATTAGACTTATTCATGAATGACAGTCCAGTACCCAGTCCCATCATACCATGAGATGCTCCAGCCACACTGTTCATTGCTTTTCCAGATATGCTCCACCTCTTCAAAGCTTGCCATGTCACCAATCAGGTCTTCTTTTTCTATTCTCTCTCCCTCATCTTCCTTTTTCCCTTTATGTGATGTTCTTATTAAAATTCAAGTTCCTTAAGAGTAGAAATTGTCTTTTTTTAACATAAAAGTAACTTCAGTGCCTGCCACATAATAAATTGTTAATAAATTCTCTCTCTCTCTCTCTCAATACTCAGTTTGTAATTATTCTCTCAACTTTTTTTTCCTCTAGTATTTTAATGTCATATAGATATTTATCAATAAGTATTCAAAACTGGTAAAAAAAAAAGTGGTTTCATAATGAAAGTTGAAAATCCAAATAAGTCAGTGTTTTAACCAGTGTGCGAAAATGACAGAAAACAATTCATTTATTGAGCAAGGAAGGAATGGGAAAGTCATGTTGTTATCACACATAAATATGATGACTTCGTTTCTTCTTGGTTATCTAAATATCCTTTTCTCACCTTTGAGAATGGTGAATACTTTTCAAATATTTGATCTGCTATTATAAACTAGTCTGATGTGCTGAGTTGTGGATTTGTAGACACAAAGATTTGGATTCAATTTCCTTCTTTGATAATTGCCAGCTATATGATACTGGGCAAATCAGAACTTCTCTAAACATTTTTCTCCTTCTCATCAACAAAATACAAGTAAGAATGAAATCTTTCTTCCATGATTATTTTGATGATCAAATAATAAAACATATTTGAAATTTAACTTTTTAGCTTTGTAAACCTTAAAATACTTTAAAATATGAGCTACTATCAGGAAGTATATCATAAATAGAAGTCTACTCTTCTGGCACTTTAAGACAATTTTAGGAACTCTCATTTTGTCACAGCAAGGGTTTGATTAGGAGTTTTCAATTATCATAGAACCTAAGATTATTTGCATTCCCAATTCCTGATTGGTCTATTTTGAGGATAATAAAAGAGGAAAAAAAAATCAACAGAAAGGCTCTGATTGCTAGTTTTGGCATTAAAGGATAGACCTATTATTCAGCATCACTATAGCATTATAGGAAAAGGATTATGTAGGAAAAATTCATTTTTATTAATTAATATTAACATTTTTGGGAGTCTTTGTGGATACCACAGAGATAAAACTCTATGTGAAATATATAGGTAGAAGTAACCTTTATACTTATGAAATCTATTTAAAAGTGACATGAAAATATGAAGCATGAAGATTAAAAAACCTTCACTATAATAACACAGATTGTATACATCAAAGACAAGATTTGATATAACTGACTCTGGAATCAGTATTCATTATCATATTATTCTTTGATATGTATTTTAAATGACTATATCTCTTGGCAATTGAAGAATGGCTCTTATTCTTGTCAATTTTACTGTTCGTTAAATATTTTAGAAATAAAACCTTTATAAGAGACATTTGCTGAAATATATTCTGTTAATTTTTTTTTCTAATTTTAGCTGGATTGATTTTGTTAGTGTAAAATCTTTTTTTCATTTTATATAATCAGAATTATCCTTTTTCACCTCAATCACTCTTTTTAAATCTAGTTAATTTCCTCAATCACTCTCTTAATATCTAGTCAATCAACAAAAATACAAATCATGCACTGGTTTGTAGAATTCACTAATTTCCAATATGTAAGTACTCAAACTAAAATTTTGATAAACAGTTCTCTTGGATGAGTTGTTGGGTTTTTTTTTGTTTGTTTGTTTGTTTGTTTTGTTTTTGTTTTTGTTTTTCCCCCTTAGACACTTGGGGTTAAGTGATTTGCCCAAGGTAGCACAACTAGGACATGTTAAGTGTCTGAGGCCAGATTTGAACTCAGGTCTTCCTGACTTCAGGGCTGGTGCTCTATCCACTGCAAGATCTAGCTGCCCCTCTTGGCTCAGTTTAACCTGTGTACATTTCATTACATTTCAATATGTCAAGAGGTGAAAAATCTCATATACCAAAAGACAAGGAAAGAAAATCAGCAAAAAACAGAAAAGCTACAGAAGTAGTTGACCATAGAAAGCTACTATGGTGACAGAGAAGAACAAAGCAGCATTTCAGATGAGGACAAAATGTTGGAAGAGGAAATCTCAAAGAGTAATAAGAATTGGTCTCAACCCTAAAGAGGATACAGAGAAGTGCTCATAAATGACTTTAAAAGGTAATTAAGAGAGGTGGGAGGAAAAAATGAAAAAGAACTTATAGATATGCAAAAAAGAATCAACAAATTTGAAAAGGAAATCAATTCTTTAAAAAATGCAATTGGCCAAATGCAAAAAAAAAAATCCAGTGAAGAAAAGAACATCTTTAAAAGTAGAATTAATCAAATAAAAAAGAGATTCAAAAGCTAATTGAAGAAAATTACACATTAAAAATTAGAACAGGACAAATGGAATCTTATGTCTCTATGTGACATCAAGAACCAGGCAAACACATTAAAAAGAATTAAAAAATGGAAGATAATATAAAATACCTCATTGGAAAAACTGCTGATGTGGAAAATAGATCCAGAAGAGACAATTTAAAATCATTTGCCTATCTGAAGACCATGACTCCAAAAAAGAGCCTTGATAGCATTCTTCAAGAGTTTATCAAGGAAAATTGCCCTAATATTCTATAGACTGAGGGTGAAATAGTCATTGAGAGAATCCACTGATCTTCTTCAAAAAGAGATCTCACAAGGAAAACTCCAAGGAACTTTGTTGCAAAACTCCAGAACTATAATCTCAAGGAAAAAAATATTTAAAGCTGCCATATAAAAGCAACTCAAATATCAAGGAGCAACAGTCAGAATTATTTAGGATATTTTGGCTTCCAATAGAAAGGATCAGAGGGCCTGGAATACTATATTTTAGAAGGCAAGGGTCCTGGCATTATAATCAAGAATTAACTACCCAGTGAGAGTGAGCAAAGGAAGAGATGAGTCTTCAATGAAGTAAGAGACTTTCAATCATTTTTATTGAAAAAATAAAACAGAATGAAACAGAAAATCAAATTTTAAACATAGGACTGAAGAAAAGCATAGAAAGATAAACAGGTTGAAAATATATATTATTTAAAGGTTAAGCTGTTTACATTCCTTTATGGAGAAATATCAGCAACTCCTGAAAACTTACTAAGGCAGACAGAGGCTAACATCACATGGATGGACTCTGATATGATGATATCAAAGAAAAAGACATTTAAGGGATTAAATGTACTGGGGGAAGAGGAAAGGGGAGATAAAATGGGATTAATTCCATAATAGAAAGAAGCACAAAAAACCCATTATAATCAAGGGGGGAAAGAAAGTGAATGAGCATTGTCTCAAATTTAATGTCATCATCAGTTTAAGCTCCAAGACAGAATGAATTATTCTGTTGGGTATAGAAATTTATTTAAGCCTATAAAAATAGGAGGAGAAAGAGGAAAGAAATGGTAGGGGCTGGACTGTAAGGAGGGCAGAAACAATTGGGAAAAAAAAGATAAGAAAAGTTGGGAGAGGTGAGAAAAGATAAGGTGGTAGATGGAGTGACTAAAGAAACAAAATATAAGTAATAGAAGGGAGATGGGTGATAAAAGATAATATAATGGGTGGGGCAAGTTAAAAAAAACACACACACAAAACACTACTGAGAAGGGGCAGGGTAGAAAGTGAGAAAAAAATTATAAACAGGAGAAAAAGAATGGAGGGAAATACAGAGCTGGTAATCATAATTGTGAATGTGAATGGGATGAACTTTCCCATGAAACAGAAGCAAACAGCAGAGTGGATTAAAAAACAGAATGATACAATATGTTGTTTACAAGAAACACATTTGACACAGAGAGACACATACAGATTAAAAGTAAAAGATTGGAACATAATTTATTATGCTTCATTTGAAGTAAAAAAGCAGGAGTAGCAATTCTGATCTAAGCTATAGCAAAATAAAATTAGATCTAATTAAAAGAGATAAGGTAAGAAAATATATCTTGTTAAAGGGTACTATCGACAGTGAAGTAGTAATAATACTAAATGTATATGCACCAAATGATAGAGTATACAAATTCCAAGAAAATATATTAAGCCATTTACAGGAAGAAATATACAGCAAAACTGTATTAGTGGGGGACCTCCATTTTTCCTCTTCAGAATCAGACAAATCTAACCACAAAATAAACAAGAAAGAAACTAGTGAGGTTAATAGATTCCTAGAAAATCTGGATATGATAGACCTTTGGTGAAAAAAAGACAGAAAGAAATATACCATGCATTATGGCATAAAGACCTCACAATCAAATGCAGCATGGTAGACATAGTAAAGGCTTTCTTTTCAGACCATAAATCAATAAACATTATATTCAATAAAGGGTTAGATAGACAAAAAATGTAAATTAAATAATCTATTTCTAAAGAATATGTGGGTCAAACAAAAAAATCATAAAAACAATCCACAATTTCATCCAGGAGAATGAAAATAATAAGATAACATATTAAAACCTTTGGATTGCAGCCAAAACAGTTCTTTGGGGAAATTTTATATCTCTGAATAGCCACATGAATAAAATAGAGAAAGAGGAGATCAATGAATTGGGCATGCAACTAAAAAAGCTAGAAAAAGTACAAATTAAAAACTCCCAATTAAGTACAAAATTAGTTCTAAAACTCAAAGGAGAAATTAATAAAAAGGATAGTAAGAAAACTATTGAACTAATTAATAAAATTAAGAGTTAGTTTAATGAAAAAAATCTAAATAGATAAACTTTTGGTTAATTTAATTGGAAAAAGGAAAGAAAAAAAA
The DNA here is from genome assembly GCA_023553655.1 of Myrmecobius fasciatus. Taxonomy (NCBI): domain Eukaryota; kingdom Metazoa; phylum Chordata; class Mammalia; order Dasyuromorphia; family Myrmecobiidae; genus Myrmecobius; species Myrmecobius fasciatus. The sequence continues at coordinate 12,905 of JAJPUD010010796.1, forward strand.
TCATCAGCATCAACAATGAATAGGTTGAATTTACCACCAATGACAAAGAAATTAAAGCAATAATTAAGAGCAATTTTGCCCAATTGCATGGCACCAAATCTGACAAGCTAAAGGAAATGGATTAATTTTACAAAAATATAAATTGCCCAAATTAACAGAAGATGAAATAAATTACTTAAGTAGTCCCATTTTTTGGGAAAAAAATCAAACAAGCCATCAATGAATTCCCCCCCCCAAAAAAAAAAGTTCCAGGGACAGATGGATTTACAGCTGAATTCCACCAAACACTTAAAGAACAATTAACTCCAATATTATGAAACCTATTTGGAAAAATAGGTTAAAAAAAAGAGTACTACCAAATTCCTTTTATGACACAAATATTGTGCTGCTATATAAACTAGCAAGAGCCACAAAATAGAGAAAGAAAATTATAGACCAATTTCCCTAATGGACACTGATGCAAAAATTTTAAATAAAATAGTAGCATAGAGATTACTGCAACTTAGCAGGAGTATTACAAACTGTGGCCAGGTATGATTTATGTCAGAATTCAGCATTGGTTCAACATCAGGAAAACAATTACCATAACTGACCATATCAACAATAAAACCAAGAGAAATCACATGATATTCTCAATGATTGCAGAAAAAAGCATTGGATGAAATACAGCACACATTGATATAAAAAATATTAGAGAGCATATGGATAGAGGGAGCTTTTCTTAAAATAATAAATAGTATCTATCTAAAACCACCAGCAAGCATTATTTGTAATGGAGAGAAGCTGGTTGCATTTTCCAATAAGATCAGGTATGTAAGAAGAATACCCATTTTCATAACTACTATTAAACATTGTACTGGAAAAGTTGGCTTTAGCAATAAGAAAAGAAAAAGAAATTAAAGGAATTAGAATAGGCAATAAGGGAATAAAACTATCCCTCTTTGCAGATAATATAATGATATAATTAGAGAACCCTAGAAAATCATCCAAAATTCTATTTGAAAAAATTAATATCTTTGGCAAAGTTGCAGAATATAAAATAAAGCCACACATATCAATAGCATTTTTATATATTACTGACAAAGTTCAGTAGCAAGAGATAGAAAGAGAAATTCCATTTAAAATAATTGTAGACAAAATAAAATACTTGTGTGTCTATATGCCAAGACAAACCCAGGAACAAAATTATGAAGCATTTCTCAAACAAATAAAATCAGATCTAAACAAATGGGACATAGGTAGGTTTAGCTAATATAATAAAAATAACAATTCTGTGTATATTGACCTACTTGTTCAGTGATATACCACTCAAACTGTCAAAAATATTTTATGGAACTAGAAAAAATAATAACAAAATTCATATAGAAGAACAAAAGTTCAAGAATATTAAGGAAATGATTTTTAAAAAATACAAAGAATGGTGATTTAGCAGTACCAGATCTGAAACTATAAAGCAGCAGTCATCAAAACCCTTTGCTACTAAATAAGAAATAGAATGGTGGATCAGTGAAAAGGGATAAATATGCACTCCACAATAATCAACACAATAAGCAATGCCTACAGTAATCTAGTATTTGATAAATTCCCAAACTCCAGCTTCTGATATAATAACTCTAGATTTGACAAAAATTGCTGAAAAAACTGGAAAATAATATATCAGAAATTTGGCATAAACCTACAACTCACAATCCATACCTTATTTTGGTATGGGTACCATGGGTACATGGTTTAGTCATAAAGGATGATAACATAAGCAAATTAGGAGAGCAAGGGTAATTTACCTATTGAATCTTTGGAGAAGGGAGGAATATATGACCAAAGAAGAACTAGAGAACATCATGAAATGCAAAACAGACAACTTTGATTAAATTAAATTTTAAAAAATTGCACAAACAAAACCAACAAAAATGAGATTAAAAAATAAGTACAAAGATGGGGAAAAGTCTTTACATCCAGTGTGTCTGATAAATATCTCATTTCTATTATATATAAAGAACTGCATCAAATTTATAAGAATACAAGTCATTCTTCAATTGATAAATACTAAAAGAATATGAACAATTATCAGATGATGAAACTGAAGCCATCTATAGTGATATGAAAAAAACTGTAAATCACTATTGATTAGAGAAATGCAAATTAAAACAATTCTGAGATACCACCTCACACCTCTCAGATTGGCTCAGATGGCAGGAAAAAGTAATGATAAATGTTGAATGGCATGCTGATGGAATTGTGAAATAATCCAACCATTCAGGAGAACAGCTTGGAACTTTGCCCAAAGAGCTATCAAACTGTGCATATCCTTTAACCCAACTGTGCCCCTACTGGGTTTGTTTCCCAAGGAAACCATAAAAGAGGGGAAAGACCCATATGTGCAAAAATTGTTGTAGCAGCTTTTTTGTGGTAGCAAAGAATTGGAAATGAGTAGGTGCCCATCAATTTGGGAATCACTGAATATGTTGTGGTATATGAAGGTAATGGAATATTATTGTTCTGTAAAAATGATAAACAAGCCTATTTTTTAGAAAGGCCTGGAAAGATTTACATGAATTGTTGTAAACAAAACAGGTACAACCAAGAATATCCTGTACCCAATAACAGCAAGAATGTGAGATGATCAAGTACAAAAAACTTGGTTCTCAGTGCATTGTTCAGTGATTCAAGGCAATCCCAAAAGACTTTAGATAGAAAATACTACTTGCATCCAGATAAAGAACTATTGAGATTGAATGTAAATCAACACATATGTTTACTTATTTTTTTTTGTTTCCTTTCTTATTGTTTTTACCTTTTGTCCTGATTTTTTTCCTCCCAACATGATTCATAAAGCAATGTGCTTTAAAAATAAATAAATAAAATAGATACCAGTACATCACTTGGACTGTTTTCTTTTATCTCTTGCAAATCTCAGTACATGACTGACCTACTTTCTTTTCTATTAATGTGTCCTTGATCATAATCTTTTATAATAATCTCCAGTTCATGCCATATTTGTTAATATGGCAGTTTCTCATGCCTCTTTGATGGCTTTCATTTAATCTGACTCATCAGTCATTTTGATTCTTCTGAGAATGAGATGTTCCATGACTCACTTGTTATGTCTCCTGTAGAAAATTGGTGTTATAAAGTTGATGTTAGTAGCAGTACAATTTGTTGGATCTTTGAAAATACCTTGAAGTTTTGCAGATAATATTTAGTATGATATCCCTTGTTAATTGAGGACCCACATTCTTGTCCATCAATACCCCAGATAAATGTATTTATTGTTTAACTGAAATGGAATACATTCCATAATTCCAGAATATGGTTAATATAGATTTTAATACATTTTATTTTTATAATGTAGATAGCTTAGCTGACAGCATCAAAAAATAGGAGATTCTGCAGGGAAAAATCACAACTATTCTAGAGGGTTTGTTATGAGTTTCAAATGACATTTTTATACACAAGCAAACACATATACATATATATATGAGTATGTAAATATACATATACATCTCTATATCGTATATGCAAAAAATTCTAAATACATATAGCTACACAAATATGTAAAATAACCTTGAAAATGTTATGACACATGTTTACATATATGTTGATGGCAATACAATGATGATGATGTAATTGATGACATATCTCTTTGGTTTGTATTTGTGCAGGACACCCTCCACGATACTGGTAAAGAACGTTAGTGTGAATTTATACTCCTCTTCCATGCCTTATTTACTTAATAACTCAATGGATCATTCAGCAAGGGTATCTCCATGAATACATCTGTCTTGTTATCTAGTATAATCTTAACATATGCATTAAATATTCTTTGGTTGAAGAGATTTTTAACACTTTTTTTTCTCTAGAATGAATTGTTTTCTTTTTCTCTTTTTTAAAATAATCAACAAACAGTAAACATACAAGCTAGAACTGGATCAAATATATACCAAGGATTTAGTTCAATCTGACAGTTTTAGAGAGTCAGAGATAGATTTTCAAGTTATTTCTAAGAGAGCATATGTACAGAAAATGATATTGTTCATAACTCGGACTGAAAAAGACTGGGAAAAGGGAGAATAGAGGAAGCAAAGACATAGTGCTCTCAAGTAAATAGTTTAAAGTACCCAAGAGATTTAGAAAAGAGCATGAAGCACGTGAGACTGTGTATACAACTAAGCTTATGCCCCTACATTTCAAATTTTGTGTGGTTCTGATACTGTGCATTATGGAATAACGCATCTAAGTGTGTCATTCCCTTGCTCCACTGACTTAATTAAACTTCCTTTGTGCTTTCCAAATTAACAAACTTTTTGCAAATGAGGGTCTAAAATGCTGCTCACGTGGGTAGATTTTTCCCTTTCACACAACTCTATTGCTTTGTCATCTTCAGCAATTCTGGTGGATACGGCAACATGCCAAAATCCATTAGCAAATTCTGACACTCCACTGGAGTGGAAGTGGTGCCTTCCATGTATCAATACACAGGATTGATAGCATCCCTGAATGAGGTCACTAGATTTTACCCCGTATCAGAAATCTGTCATTCTGTAAAATGGCTCCACAGTTAAGAGAAGGAAAGAACAGATACCTTTGTTGTTCAAAAATTACCAGTCCTATGGAGATCTCCTGGCATGCCCAATGTACCACAGTTCCCTATTGAATCTGGGTGACTGGCTGGTGTTTAAAGGATGGGCCAATAACAAATTACCTTTCATTTGTTACAAAAGCAACATTACCTTCTGAGGTGTCAGGCATGAAAAATTAATCCTTTTGTGGCACTACCATGCAGTATTTCAAGAAAGGAATAAGAATAGTCATGTAGTGAAAAGAAGAAAATGGAACACCTCTTTTTGGAGAGCTAAGGCTTTTTAAAGAAAAAAAAAAGCTTAAACCCACTCACAAAATGATTAAGAGACCTGATCACAATGATCCTAGAATAGAAACCTTAAAATATGGAAGTCTCATTTAAAAAAAATGAATAGTATAATTTTCCCTGAGTTACATGTCCAGAAAAATTTTAACATTCATTTTAAAAAGATCTTATGTTCCATATTTCTCCCTCCACCCCTTCCATCTGGTTCTGATTGTGACAGACAGTTTGATATAATTTATAATTGTTATCATGTAAATATATTTCCACATTAATTATAGTTGTGAAAGAAGAAACAGATCAAAATAAAAAAATGAGAAAGAATAAAGTAAGTGAAAAAGAACTATACTTTGAACATCATTCAGTCCATCAGTTCTTTACCTTATTATGGATGGCATTTTCCTTTATGAATGAATCCTTTTGTCTTGGATCACTGAGTTGCTGAGAACTGAATCTTTCATAGTTGATCATCACACAATGTTGCTAATCCTATATACTAAGTTTACTTGGCTTTGCCATTTCACTTTGCAAAAATTAGTACAAGATTTGCCATGCTTTTTTTTCTGAAATCTGCATGTTCATTTCTTACTGTCCAACAGTATTCCATTCCATTCATATATCACAGCTTATTTCCAATTTATGGGCATCTTTTCAATTTTTTATATTTTGCCACCATGAAAAGGACTGCTATTAATATTTTGTACATGTCCACATTCTCTCCTGAAATTTGACTATAATGTTTCTTGGAGTTTTTTTATTTTGGGATCTCTTTCCAGAGGTGATTGGTGGATACTTTCACTGCCTATTTTCCCTTTGGTTACAGGACATCAGGGCCATTTTCCTTGGGTTTTTTTTTTAAAAGATGCCTTCCAGATTCTCCTTTGATTATGTCTTAATAATAGTCTGATGATTCTGATATTGTCTCTCCCTGATCTATTTCTAAGTCAGTTGTTTTTTTAATTTGCTTGCCTGATTTTTGATGTCTCATAGATTCATCAGGTTACATTTGTCCAATTATAACTTTTAAGCTGTTTTCTTTAATTAGCTTTCTGTTATTCCATCTACCAAGATGTGGACACTACGTAGGGTACAACAGGTGAAAGCTGCATGGCAGGTGGACACCAAAGTTGGGTAAGCAAACCTGAAAGGAACTCATCAAGTTCTTACACGAAATAACATCTTTAGGAATAGCATAACCCATCCTGAACACTACATAAATCCTTTAATAGTATTATTAATGAGTGAAGGGTAGGTACTGTTTAGTAGTTTATAGGACATAATTCTGAATTCCTCCCCAGAATGTCTAAAATACTTCACATTTCCACGTATATTATATGAATATGCCTATTTTCCCTTCAACATTTGTCATTTTCCTTTTTGGAGGGATACAATCTCTATACTAAATTAACAATATGGCTTAAAACAAATATTCCACTGACACTGAAAGCACAATAATTATTTGTTAGATTTGTAACAAATAAGAGGAAACACGAGATGAATGAAATGTGTTTACATATTTCACTGGTAACTATTTGCTCAGTGAATATAATTGTTCATCTTCCTCATCTAAAAAAAACATTATCCATATTTTACCATAAATTCTAAATAAAAGGTTCCAGGAAGTGCAAAGAAATTCTTTCTATAATTTTGTTTGGATAACCAAGTCATATTCATTTTCAAACAGAGATGTTGTCCTGTCAATTTGAGGGCCAGAATATGTGTGTATTTGTATATATGAACTGATATACATGTACTATCCAGAATGGCCAATATTTCCTTGAGTTGTGGGGCTTGTCAGGACATCTCCACTGAGAAACTCTGAGAGTCTGAGGCTCAGAGAATAAGGAAAGTGTGAAAATCCTGAAGTCGTTCTGACATGTTCCTTTTTTTTTTTTTTTAGAATATACAAACAACAAAAGAAGAATGGTAAATCTGTGTCTTCCCTTACTTCCAATTGATAAAACAGTGATATAATTGTGAGGGTGATATAATTGGGAGCAGAAAAGAGGAGCTGTCCAGAGCATTAGTCGAAAGTGGATAAGCATATAGAAACATAATGGAACTGGCCAAAAGAGTTGAGAATGGGTTCTGATAAACCATCAGTTTAGGTGGTTAATGAACCCTCATGTTAATTTCTAAGCTCCTTCCTCCTTCCTGACTGTTTGGTCCCTGTCCTTCCTGCTCAGTGAAGACCAAAATGGTTTCATTATGTTGGAGTCAAGGTAAAATGGCATGGATGATATTTCTTGTCTCATGCAAAAATGATAAAGTAGATTTAAGCGAGGCAGAGCTATTGATGAAGTCTAGTGGCAAGATAAAAGTCAAGACAATTAGCAATGACTTGACATGCAGTAAATAACCTTTGCATCTGTGATTTCTCACCAATCTCTGAATACTTCACAATAAGTTTTTATCATCTTCATAATCCATTATAACAGTTTTTTAATCATCCTATTTTTCCAGGAAAGTCTTTACATGCTTACATAGATACTCTCATAATCTAGTGACATATTTGAGGCCCCTCAATTACCCTTAATTTGATTTAGCCTTTATGCCAAGATAATCAGAGCACAGTGATGAGAAAATTTTCATTCTGAATTTTAATATCAATTTCTTCATTCGCTCTCTCAAACTGGCTGGGAAAAAAGGGAAAATGAACACTAAATCTAGTCACCTAATTTATCAACTTATATCTTGGTTGAATGTCTATCTGAATTTTCTGTACTTTTTGATACTACTAACAAATTACATGGTCATTGACAATATTTTTAGCCTATATATTCCTAGTTCAAAGTTGAATGGAAATTTGTCCATTAGGAAATAAATTTCCCTGGTTTTCTCTCTGAATTGGGGGTGAGCTTATAAGAAAGAGATTCTTCATTTTTATTAATCATTGAACTTATCCTGAAGTATATAGTCTGGATTGACTTTGAACCCCAAAATAGCATTGTTGAGATGATTCTCTGAATGAAACAGGTTGAGACTGAATATAGTTGTCTACAAGATGTACCTGTAGCTCTGCAGGTGGCATTTAGTCATCTGTTATTAAATGACCTCTACAACACACATCTATATCCTTGCTTCACGTTGGGAACTCTCTTGCACAAGGTCAGCATGATATTTGTTACTCATCTCTTGCTACATGGCCAGCAAACTGCTTTTCTTAGCATACATTTCTTGGATGTCATATTTTGCCCCAGAATTAGAAATGTACTGTTGTACATTTAACTATGTTTTTTCATTCCCTTTTTTAAGTTTAGGGCAAGAATTACCTAAGAGGAAGGAAAAGGGGAGCATAGTGCAGTATAATTAAGAATAAATAATCTGTCCAATATCCCTTACAAGCCTAGTTCTATAAAAGGCAATACTTTTTATGGCATATGATAGTTCATTCACTAATAAATGATGAAAAAATACTTTGTTTAAAAGAATGGGTGTACATGATTATGCTTCCATAAAGGTAGATGGAAGTAAAATTGAAATAAAAAAAAATCATAACTCAATGCTGATATAGAAGAAGAGTTAAAATACTAGATACTAAAACAGGATAAAGGAGGATCTCAGTGAATAGTGATGAAGAATCATTTTATGAACATGCAAATTACTGTACTTATAAATATAAAATTCTTGAGGCAGATGGTCTTAATGGATAAAGTGCTAGGTTGAAGAATCAGAGACTCTGAATTCAATACATTCTAGTTTTGTGACCTTGGACATGTTGTTCAATCTTTCAGTGGTCATCTTGTTAAAACACTAAAGGGATAATAGCAACAATAATAATAATAATAACAGTAACAACAACAATAATAATAATAACAGTAAAATACAGACAGACACATCCAGATGTTATATCCTATGGAACATTTGGATGTGAAATTGGTGATATATAATAGTATATAAGAGCTGCAATTGTCTGAGCCCCCTGTCTTCATAAACAAAAATGAAACAGCATCAAATGTGTCCCAGGATGTTGGGAAGAAAAGATTTCCTCATGTTCTTTCTGTTTCTTTGAAGCAAATATCTCTTAGCAAAAGCTGATTGCTATTAATGGGTTAAATAGAACTGGGATATTAATCACTGATAGTTAACCTCAGGGGGAGTATATTAGAATGAAGACTCAAGATAATAGAACTAGAGAAAGAGATGTAACCACCCTATTGAAGAATAAGGTCAAATTAATAACTGCATTAAATATATGTAAAATGTGAATGTGTTTGTACATACCAGGGCAGGAATTAGTACATATAGAGAAATTAAAAATTTAGACAATAAAGATAGGAATTAATTCGGGAGGGAGTCAAGATGGATTAGAAAACAGTAAGAATTAAGATCAAGAACAAACATGAATTGGCCGTAGCAAGGAAAAAGTCCCTCTCTTTATCAGAGATTGGAGCAAAGTAGATGCTAGAAGATTATCAAGAAGTTTTGACCTCTTGAACAAATAATAGATGGATATTCCTGCAAATTGCTCCTATTTTCTCAGTAAAGCATGAACTATAGTTTTCTGCTAAGAGGGAGAAATAAGTGGTAGATGAGAAACACTGAAGAAAGAAGCAAAAAGTTTGAAATAGCAACTGTGGAGAGTGTGATAGAGTCAAGTAGAAAAAAATAAAAGGATTGTCTTCTTGTACTAAGGACCCAGTGGAAAGGAAATTAGATAATTTTGTAGTAAGTTTAGTCAATACAGTTGTATAACTACTTTCAGAGTTATTTAGTAGCAAATAGATTAAGAGTGGAAATTATAGATTTTGGAGATCATTTGGACTGGGACACTGACAAAGTATGTGATAAGGAGGCAATGATTTGTGCACAAATAGTAGTGATACTGTTGAATTTGTAAGAGTAGGATTGTGATTGGGAAGGAAAGAAAGTAAACCCCAAACAGATTGATGTCTGGGAGAATCCAGAGGGATAGAGAAGCTAAAGGTTATGATAAAAATGATAAATATTCTCTCAGTCTCAGTTTCTTCATTTGTAAAATGGTGATGATAATAACATCTTCCTCACAGGATTATTGTGAAAATCAAATGAAATATCTTATAATAGCGCTTTACAAACTTTAAACTCTATATACATTCTAACTATTACTATGTACTTGAAAAAGCAAGCTGCATATAAGAGGTTCTCTGTTTCACATATAATATTCTTTTTGTTGTTGTTGTTTCTTTTAATTTGTATATGGAAGTTTTTTTTTCCCTTTTTGGGATATCCATTAAATTAAGAACAAAAAATGAAAAAAAAAGTGAGATAAAAGTATAAGAAGCATAAGAATCAAAGAGTGATGGAAGTATAGAAAATTAATGTCCAAAATCTCAAAATAATTTATCCATAGAAATGAAATATTCAGATAGAGGAGCTATTGGGAGAGTGGAAAGAAAGGCAGCTCTCACCTATGACAAATATTAACTGTGTGACCCTTGTCAATTTATTCTCTCAATGTTCTCTGAAGATCTCTCACCATAACTTGCAAAGAAGTTGGCAGCCTGTAATAATAGAGTGATTCCCCTAAAATATTCAAAGTATTATTGAAATCATAGGTCCAGCCCCTATACCAATGACAAGTGATGAAACACTGAGTTGGAGTGAAAGAATAAGGCATGGGAGTTAAGAAATTTGATGAACCAATAGCTCAGAGTACAGAAACATAATACCAGGACAGAGACCAAGTAGACTCTGTTTTTTAATGCAGCAATAAGTACATTGCTTGTTTTAAGCAACTGTTAAATGGCAATAAATATTACCATAATAAACACTACCCTTCCTAATAATAACATAGTAGAATGCTTCTTTATCACATTCATTTATGATATCAGTGGACAGAGCATAATAGGAAGTGGCTTATGGTAAGGCCAGAATACACAAATATATCTTCCAACTGCATGTTGTCACAATTCAAATGTGTATCCCATGCTCCATTAGTTCCACTTAGCTGTTTTATGGTGAGTGTTATTTTCAGGTGGAAATGTTCACGCTTCTGAATATCTCTTATGGAAAACATAGCTCAGCTTTTGCAAGTACTTAATGCAAAGCTGCACGGTGGGTTTGATTTGTCTCTTTCTATGGGGACTTTTCTAATTCAGAAGATTTATAATTAAACACATGCAATTTAACAACTGCCAGGGGCCAGTACTTTACAGAGACTAGAAAAGAAAGAAAAAGAGATGGTACCCAGTGGAGTCAAGTTTTGTTTTTGTTTTTGTTTTTGTTTTTATCTTGTCTTTCCTAGTGCATCCCATTCTTTTACTGAGCTGTAGGAAAACATTTTATTTTGCTTTATTTTCACTTTTTGCTTTTTTTTTCATTTAGCATCAATTGTGATTTCAAATACTAATATCTAAGCTACTGAGTGAAAAAAAAATGTCCATAAGGAACTTCTCTAAGCCTTTGAATTTGCTGTGCTTTCTGCCCAGATAGGGTATTTTATTCATGTAGGGAATTTCTCATGAGAAAGAGTCCCCATTGACTTGATTCAGCAGCTTTGTAACTTAATAGTGTTTAGGAGTTTCCTGGGCAAGCACCAGTGTTGCAAAAAAATGTGAGTAGTGTCATACAACCAGTGCAAGTCTTTCTGACCCAAGGTCTTTCTGACTCCCAAGACAAGATTTCCATTATCTCCTATTTTTATTCCTTTTATATTAAAATGTAAATTTCTAAGGAGTTGAGATTATTTCATTTTTTGTATTTATGCCTCCACAGTCTATCAGACACATAGTAAGTACTTAATAAATGCTTGCTGATTATATCACCTTATCTTTTCCTAGTTAAGTTACCCCTTACTTCTAGCCAATGGGAATAAATGGCTTTCAAAAGTATTGATAAATGGCATTCAAAAAATGAGTGAATATTCATTGTGGGGCATCTTAGTGGCTCAGTAAATACAATGGAGAAGGATAGGGGGTCAGGAAGATCTGAGTTCAAGCCATGCTTCAGACACTGGCTGTGTGATCCTAGGCAAATCATTTGATCTCTGTCTACCTTAATCCAATAGAAAAGAAAATGACAAACAACTTCATTTCCTTTGCTGAGGCAATTGGGGTTAAGTGACTTGTCCAGGGTCACACAACTAGGAAGTGTTAAGTGTCTGAGATCAAATTTGAACTCAAGTCCTCCTGACTTCAGGGCTAGTGTTCTATCCACTGTGCCACCTAGCTGCCCCCAAAATGTAAGACTTTGATTAAAATTACACATTAGGAAGTTAATATGATATCCAGACAGAAATTAATCCAATAATAACTAAATATAACAATAGCAACACTATTCTTCAGCATCTACGTGCAATATTCTACAAGTCTTATTTCAGCATAGTGCTTTAAATTTGACAAAGCAGTTTGTATACTTATTCTTATTTGATCCTTACAATAAAAATTTTATAAGATCTGGACTATTATATTCTCTGTTTTACAGATGAATATATTGAGGCTGTGAGAAATGATTGACTCAGCATCACATAAGTAATAACTAACTGAGGCAGGTTGTATAGTAGATTACCTGCCCATGTGAAATGTAATAATGAATAAATAAGCTTTAGATAGAAGCCAAGCTTTCTAAATTAATATTTCTTAGATGAATGAAAAAAATGTCACTTAATTTTATTTTCCCTTACATGTGTAGTGCCACACCAAACACCCATTAACAGAGGGCTGCCTACTTATGTTCAGTGAAGTTACGTCCCTTTTATCATTGCAGCTAAAGTTTCCAGCCCAAATCACTATTTTCCTTCATTGGTCATCTTCTTATTGTCCGTGGCAAACAGATCAGGACTGAATTATATTGATATCTACTCCTTTGTTTTTAGAATATTTTATAGGCATCTGTCTTTTCTTCCCCCCCCAAAAATGTAAAGATTTTGGGGACCAGAATGATTGAATGTTTATTTAATAATAACAACAGTTAAGGTTAGAGGATGCTCTCCAGTTGGGGGATGAGAGAGCAAATTCTGGCATGTAATTGTTACAGAGTACTAGAAGAAATCATGGGGGGGGTGGTTCAGAAATACATGGTAAGACCAATATGTATTGATGCAAAGTGAAATGACAAAAATGAGGAGACCGTGATATACAATAGCAGCAATTTCTTATTGATCAACTGTGAAAGACTGATCCAAACAATTCTATAGGACTCATGATGTAAGAGCTAGGAGACAATGGATAGAGAATCAGGCCTGGAGTCAGGAAAAAAAAAAAAAAAAAAAAACATCTCCCTGAGTTAATTGACTGCATGACCCTAGGCAACTCACTTAACCTTGTTTGCCTCAGTTCCCCATCTGAAAAATAATCTGAAGAAGGAAATGCCAAACCACTCTAGTAATATTGCCAAGAAAACTCCAAATGGGGACATGGAGAGTTGGATTCAACTAAAAGATGAGACATCATCATGATGAAAAAATGCTATTCACCTCCAGAAAGAACTGATGAACTCTGAAAGCAATTTAAAATATAATTTTCTTACCTTATCTTTCTTGCTTTTTTTGAAATGTGTTTCATGATTTCAAATGTATTATATACTTATATGCATATATGTAAAACACATATACATAGCTTGCCTTCTCAGTGGCTGTAGGAGGGAGGGAAAAATTTGGAACTCAAAATTTGAAAGGAAAGTTACAATCAATAAAATATAAATTGTAATTTTTTAAAAATAAAAATAAAAGCCAATTCTCTTGATTTGTGTCCTCACACTAGACTTTGATGATACTGGAAGACAGAGTGAAATTGGTGATTTAGTATCACTTTGCCTTATTTAAATCTCATTCACTTGCAAGTGAAGATATCACCAGTGATGTCGTTCCTACTATTAGAAAATGAAGGAGGAACAGTACATTTTGTAAAATAATCTGTATATTTTTCACCTTTGACCATTATAACAATTTTCAATGTTTCACATTTCATTCTTAATCCTCCCCAAGTATGGCATCAATGGGCTTGAATAAATTGTAATGGAGTGATGCACTTGCAGTAAAAAAAGGCAGTAGGTGCCAGCAGTGAGTAGAATGCTAGACTTGGAGGCAGGAAGAAATGAGTTTAAATATGATCCCAGTCACTTTCTAGTGTGTGACCATAGATGATCATTTAATGTCTTTTCATCTCTGTTTCCATATTTGAAAAACAAAGATTATAATAGCACCTATTTTCACAGAATTATATTGAGGATCAAATGAGATCACGTATGTAAAGTGTCCAACTTTAAAATCTAAACATACACACTTATGCATATGTATAAACACACATATATATAAATGCAATATAAATATATGAAAATGAATACACATATAAGTACATAAGTGTAAGTTTTCACTTGCACATGTATATGTTATTGTTCTGGCTATCTAACTCTTCTGTCCCTTTTTGGATTTTCTTGGCAAAGATATCAGAATAATTAACCATTTCCTTCTCCAGCTCATTTTATAGATATGGAAACTGAGACAAATAGGGTAAAGTGGCTTGCTTAGGATCACACAGCTAGTTAAGTGAAAGAGGTCAGATTTCAACTCAGATCTCCCTGACTTCGGGTGTGACACTAACCACTATGCTAGCTACTAGCAAACAAATCGGGCCTTTCACAGGGAAAATCAACCCAAAACTCAATTTCCTCATTTGTAAGAATAAAATGAGATGATGTGTGTAAAGAAATATACAAAACTGAAATATTCCAGATGATTTTAAATGTTTGATTGATTTTGTTATCATTACAAATTACACAGTGGGTTTTTCATTGTATAAGGGTTAGAAAAAAAAAAAAGAATCTTTATTGTGACTGTTGACCAAAGAAGTTATAACATCTTCTTAAGATTATGTTCTTTCCCCCCTTTTTTCTTGCCTTTTTTGATAATGCATTGTTCCTATATTTTCCTTTTCTAGCTTTGAAAAATCACAACAGTTTTACAATTGCAGACTATATAAATGGGCTCTTAGTACAAGCTGTGTCATAAAGCATCAGAAAGATTTGCAAGTACTAAAAAGAGGAAGATTCAACTTTATTCCCCTTAAAATCCCTTGATGTTTGCAGCTCTGAGCTCTTGAATGATATAAGAAGAAAAGAAATCTGGGCTCTATGATCAGTGAAGAACTTTGATCCTATTCATCTCAGGGAGATGTCTTAGCTTTTTCAAATGTAAATTTTTACATCCCAAGATTCAGTTATTTTCTTGGTAGGATAGTAATTTCTTATAAAACTTTATTTGCAAATAATCAATTATTCACGTGCATAGTGATTTATTCCCTGTTAGTTATGTACTGCACATTTCTTTTCTAACACAAACAAAAAACAACAAGATTCCACCACCATCCAACAGCAACTTCACCATTAAAAAACACTCTCAACAATGGCAATATGATCTGGAAATTCAGAGTAGTAACCTTACTGTTCCCTATCATTTAATTAAAGAATATCAGTAGTGTTTTTTGCACAGCTACAAGTTAATGATTCTTGATGTTGATCATGATAACCCCAAGGCATGATAATATCCCAAAGGGCTTCTTGACTCATGAAAGGAAGACTAAAAAGTGTTCATTAGAACTTTAATGGTGTTTATTTTTAGGGGGTTAGTTGCATCTGAAAGTTGTAATTTAATTAATGTAACCATATCCTGATGGGATCATTCCTCCTTTAACTCAGATTAGCAATTCTTCTTCAACTTAGAGTTTTAAACAATTATCCAGGGCATTGGGTGAATAAGTGTTTTCCCTGGGTCACACGGCCAGGATTTGTCAGAGTTGGAGTGTGGAAACCATGTTTTCCTGACTCAGAAGTCAGCATTTATGTGTATATAGCTCAAGCTTAAGATTTCTTCTGGTTGCAAATCTGTCCTATTTAATCATTTTTTTTAATTGACATATTCTGTATAGCATATTATCAGTGTGATTAAAGTAATGACTTTTAATATTATAGATTTGTAGATAGAGGGAAGGTCAGATAAATTGAACCTCCCCCCCCCCCTTTTTTTTTTACAAATAGGGAATTTGAATGTCAGAGAAGGGAAAGTGATTTCCTTCAAATCATAGAGGTAGTAATAGCAAAGCTAGGACAAACCCAGTTTCCCTAACTCCTAAAATACTTTCTCCTAGCACACAGTGCCATTCGTACATATAAATATACATATGTATACATATATGTATACATTTTACATATACATGCACACATATGTATATGTGAATGAGATATATGATAGATTTGTATGCATGTAACAGGTGGATATACACACATGATATATTTTAATATATGTATTTGTATATAACTATTCTATATGTGTGTTTACATGCATGCATGCATATATGTGCATATACAAGTGTGTATATATTATCTCTATATGTATCCCATTTAGAATTTTCTTGCAAAGATATTGGACTGGTTTGCTATTTCTTTCTCCAGCTCATTTTATAGATGAGGGAACTGAACTATTCTGACTTAAGTGACTTGCCCAAAGTCATACAACTAGTAAGTTTCAAAGATCAGACTTGAACTCAGGAAGATGAATCTCCTTGACTCCAGGTCAACACTTTATCCATTTTGCCACCTAGATGCCTTATACATATATGCATACATTTGTAACAGATAGATAAATAGATATCTATATCCACTTACACATATCTATAGCTATAGCTCCAAAATGAGAGCTGTATTTCCAAATCATCTGGTTAAATAGCTATAAAACGTACAGGTAATCAGATTCATTATTTTATACTCAGAATTTAGTTTGAGATTTTGTTTGTTTGTTTGTATTTTAACAAATATAATATTACCCATTCCCAAGTCAGTTGTGTCCAACATTAGCCATTCAGAGCCAGTATAGATCTGAATAAGTAGAATACAATAGGATTGGCTGTATGAATCAGAATTAGAGAGTATCAGTGGTGGAAAACTATTCCAGAAGCTTTTACTCACATATTTATCTGACCCCAAACCCCTCTATGACACCACTGAAAAAAGAGATTTCCACTGAAAACTTTTAAGAAAGTAAAACTACTACCTCTCTAAGAAGACATTCCACTTTTGTACAACTCTGAGCTTTGGGAATTTTTTTTTCTTTCCTTTTACATTTTATTTTATTTTTATCAACATCTTTTGCCTTGATGTCCCATTCATTTCCAAATGCATTGTACTTATTCAAGTAAGTCACCCCTTATAATAAAGTTCAAGAAAGAAAATACTATTCAGCAATATTAACCAACTATGTCTATCAAAAAATAATAATAACACTAACCTTTATATAGTGTTTACTATGTGTCAGGTGCTGTCTTAAGTACTTTAAAATTATCTTATTTGAGCCTAATAATATCTGCAGTTTCATACTTCTGTAATAAAGAGAGGTTCATTCCATCAAATCTAGAAGAAAAACAACAACAAAACCCCTTAATATGCCTCTTTATAACTTCCATCCATCTTTCCTAATTCTATATCCTGGGACAAAATATTAACAATGCCAATTGTAGTATTTATATGGAGCTTTAAGATTTTCTAAGCTCTTTATAAATTTTATCTAATTTTATCCTTAAAACATCCTTAGAAAGTAGATACTATAACTACAATCATATAATAGATGAGGTGACCGACACAAGTTAAAGATAAGTGATTGGCTCAGGTCCCCACAGCTAGTAAGTATCTGAGGCCAGATTTGAATCCTGATCTTTCTAATACTCAATCTATCATTGTATCCAAGAACCAACTAGCTGGCCTTTCCATGTGGACACTTTTTTAATTCCAAAAAACAGGGTTAAATGATTTGGTCACAGTCATTCTCCATGCAAGTTTCTGAGCTAGGATTCCAACTCAGAACTCTCCCTTAACTCCCTTAACATTAAAGTTCTATTCAACTAAAGTTCTATTTAGGCCCCCTAGGTGCCTAAACTCTGGATAGATTGTAACCAAGGCATAGTATAACATAATGATTAACTCCATTATTTTGCCTTAATTCTCTAAAGTTAAGGTCAACTTATTTCTTTTGACTGTTATATTATACTTTGATTTTCTTTGCATGAACTTCTTTTGAAATATTTGTCTGTTTGCAAAAATTCAGTTCATTTTCAAAGAAAAACGTTCACCATTATAGGTGATATATACAAGGATAATAATAAGACAATAATTCATTTAATGGAAAAGCAATTGAAAGAGAATTTCTTTTTATTCATGTAAATAAATTTTGTAGTATTGAAATTAATTGTCCTTTGAATAGTTGACAGAATTTATTTGTGAATACATCTTCCTCTAGAGAGTTAATTTGTGGCTTGTTCAATTATTTTTTGATATTGGGTTACTAAAATAGGGTTATTAAGGAAATAATAACTTAAAAATAGTAGTTATTTTAAAAATAAAATAAAGGCCTCCATGGAAAAAGAAAGAAAAGCCATGGAAACATAGTAATCCCATTAAATTAATAAAAATATCCACCAAAAACTTTCTCATTGTTTATCTAAATAATTTAAGAAAATAAAGTCTCCTATTTTTCTTATTTAAAAATAAATTATAATTCACTAATTTCAGACTTAAGTACTAGATCAGTAGCAATCTGCAAATATGGTCTATAAATCCGTGTTCTTGCTAATGCTGAACAATGAGTTTGTTTTTTACTAACTCTCTAAACATTCATCACAGTAGTTATTAGAGATCCTTCCAACTTTGTTTCTAATCCCTATCCCACATCATTCTTAGCAAATCACCTGATTTCTGCTTTATTGCAAACTTTCTCTTGTGCCTTCATCTTTTGCCCTGCTCAAATGAATACATCCTCATATTTCACTACTGTTATATATGATTATATTCTCTTCTATTTCCATAACTGTAGTTTGAATGAGTCAATCTCTATTCTTTGGTAGCTTCCAGCTGTGAATATATCTTCATCTTCTTCATCTTCCTTTTCTTCCTCTCTTCATGATTATCAACATTATTAACATCAGAAACAGCCATCTTCATCATTCTAAATGTTTTTATCTTCATCATCTTCATTTTCTTTGCTTCATCTTAGTCTTCATCTTCTTTGTCCACTTCATCTTTCTTGTCACCATCTTTATTGATTTTCTCCTCCTCTTCTTTTGTAGGTCACTTTCATAAGTTATCCAACAGTGAGAAATAAGGCAATCCGTTTTATAGGAAGTAGCACTGAGGGAGTATCAACAGTGCTGATGTCTTAAAGGACCTTCAAGGATCTGTGAGTGATGATGATTCGCCTAAAATTGTTGTTTAGTTTTACAGTGTCTATTTTTACTTCATTGGAATCCAAAAAATATTTACTCAGCATTTACTAAGATTAATAAGAACTTATATTCTACTAGTTAAGGAAGAAATACTAATAGCATACTGTATATAGAGAGATAAGTATTTTAAAAGGCACACTGTGATAGAGGAAAAAAAGAGAAAAATTTTCAAAGAAAATTTGAGAAGGTAAAGAATACTGGACTGATCTGGGAATTCTTCACAGATGTGGTAATACCTAAACTGCGTCTTAAAAGAAGGAAACCTTTCTATAAGTTCGAACAATTTTCATTACTATGTTTTTATTTTGTTATATTACTTTGTAGCAATATCTTCCATATTTTTAGTTAAACCCTATGTATTTCTCTATTGATTATAATACCTCATTTCCTGGCCAGGCTTGAAAATAGGAAATTTGATAAAATATCAAAGAGTGATATTGTTACAGGTACATTTTGCAAATAAACTTGGCCAGATTATTACTTTGCATAATGAAGATAATAGTATGATGGTTTCATGCCATTATCTTCTATTAAATGATACCAAACAAATTCACATGGAATAAAAACCAATAATCACTATTATCTTGTTCTATTTTTACCAATATGAATTTAACAATCAAACATGATGGTATTCATATACAAAGAAATAAATAAGATTGTGTAGGAAATTGCAAAGTCCTAATTTGTTTTGTTTTGAAAGAACATAATAAAGAGAAAACAGTTCTTATAAATCATCTTTTTTGTTTTTATCTTCCTAACATGTCATCTGCTCTCACATTCATATTTCAAATCTTCCTGTCTCACTTCTTTCCCTTCCCTTCCCTTTCCTCCCTTCCTTTCTCTCATTTTCCCTTCCCTTTCCTCGCTTCCCTTACTTTATCTTCCCTTCCCTTCTCTTCTCTTTCCTTTCCTTGTTTTTTTTTTCTTCCTTGCTTTTCCCTTTCCTTCTTTTCATTCTCCTCCTTACACTTCTTTTTTACTATCAATATTTCCCCTTCCCAATTACTATGTCACTTCTTACATCCATAATTTGCGGAACTAAAGGAAGAAAAATAATAAAATTCTTTCATGCTGAGATGGCATTAAAACAAATTCATAGGCTAACTTTAAAATGTATGCCCTATTTCAAACTTCTAAACCTATTGTTCTTAACTTTGTGTCATAGACTCATGACATTCTGGTGTTCTTCAACAAATGGTTTTAATGCCCTAAGACCTGAAGATGAAAATAAAGGGCAAAAAGATAGTCCTAGCCTTCAAGAAGCTCATAGCCAGGTAAAGGAGACAAATATGTACAAAAAAGCTATGTACAAGATAAATAGAAAATTGTTAAAAATCTGAGAAAACCTTTTTGTAGAACAAAGAAAGCTTCTTGAACTATGGGTTGCAACCCCTGATGGGGTCAAACAACTGAATGTGGGGGTTGTGGAACTATAATTTATCATCACTAAATGTTTTATTTGTATATCCATTTTATAAACATATGCCCAGGATTGCATAAAAATTTGAAAAGAGCTTGCAAGTAGAAAAAAATTTAAAAATTGTGTTTTAGAAGATGGGATTTTTGTTGGAATTTAAAGGATGCAAGGGAAGACAGTAAGTGGAGATGAGGAGGAAGAGTATTCTAGAAGAGAGGATAGTCAGAAAAAAATGAGCAGAACCAAGAGATTGAGTGACTTTTTCAAGGAACAGCAAATATTCCATTCCCACTGAATTGAAAAGTATATAGCAAGGAGTAAAGAGGAACTTATGGTTGTTTTCTCAGAACAATATTTTTAATCCATCAAATAAAATGAATAGGATTAGAAAGAAATAACATACAATTGAAATTTTTTTTAAATTAACAGTCACCATATGTAAACTATTTCTCTGAACTAGTTCATCACTTCTATCAGAAGATGATTACAACAATTCATTATTGATCCTCTGAAGTCATGAAAGAGTTCTGGAGTGTTTTTTTTTTAAGTTTTGCAATATTGCTGTCATATACAATGTGTTTTTGTAGTGATAATACCTGTTTTTTAAATGTTTTAATGATTCTTGCTGATATATGATTGATATAAAATGAGTGATTTACAAATTTTCTAGAATGTATGGTAAATTTTATACATCTATTACTGGATTGTGCAAATAAAATCAACAAATACATTTTGAGAGCTAAAATATATTAATACAGTAGATGATCCACTATGCCAGGAAGGAAACAATTGCCAGAAATATTGAAAAGAACTGCATTACTTTGACAAAACAAAAACAGTCATTTTTTAAACAATGTTTATTGACATAAAATTTCTGAAAATGTTCTTGGTTAAGGTGGTTTTAAAAAAATTTTTATTTTGTATCATTTGGAGAAATAGATGTTTTTAAACAGATTTGGAGTCAGAGAAGTTGGATCTAAATTGCGTTACTATAATGTATAACTTCTATGATCTGGACAATTTTCTAAATGGCTCACTTTCAAAACAACAACTCTTCCAACAACAATTTCTCTCCCAGTAGTGGTAGCCAGGACTACAGTGGTCAGTATTCCTTCTTTTTCCCTCTCAACTAAAAGAGTATTAACCCTTTCTCTGATGTTGGGTGTTTTTTTTTTTTCAAATTTACACAATGTTTTTTTCTCTACCAGCTTCCCAATATCCATCAGCTTTTAACTGATAACCTAGGACCCAGTGTCTTTCTCCTCCAGTTAACTAGGTAAAACATTGAATTTTGGCCTACAGAACTCTAACATCCATCATGTCATTTTTCAGTATCCAAGATATTCTATATCCCATTATCAATGGGACATCCCAGGTTGAAATACCCACAGAATACTTGCTGATATGGAACTTGAGAGATCCCAAGGCTATGTAGATAGACAGACAGACAGACATATAGATAGATAGAAAGATTTATAATTTAAGTTCTAAATTTATGACCCAGTGATCTGTTTAAAGACTTCCTTTACCAGCTAGAGCCACATTTATTGCATATTAAAAAATAGACCTCTATTTTTTTCCTTTTGCTAAGGGACAGAATAAACACCAAACCTCATGACTTAATTAACCTAATGATCACATTCAAACTCTGTTGTATAACCACATATTCCACAGAACAAAGTGAGGGAGAAAACCTCCAGTTTTCTGGAGAAGAGCTTTTGAATTCTGTCCCAGAGTTGAATTGAATTTACCAGTCCAGCTGGTAAATTGTCCAAAATTTGTATAAAAGTGTCCAAGGTACTTGTGGGTCACTCTAGTTTGTAAGTTAGAGAATCAGGCACATTTGGCATTGATTCTAAAATGAAAATCTTCATTGTTGATATTGACTTAAGTGTGTGCTTGTTTCTGCCTAGTGGGGGCAAACACCTCCTTTTAAGTATTTTGTGTGTTAGTGCTTAGGCTGCTGCAAATGCCCTGGTTTTATTTTAGATTTGGATTTGACAGTTTCAGACACTTTGGAGGATTTAATGGCTCCCTTCACCTCCAGTGATTTTTCAATAGGTCCACTTGTACAGTCCCTTCTGAAGGCTCCCAACAGCAGCCTCTTCAATCAGCTTTCCTATTTTTCCCTTCAATTGTTCCAAAGTACTTTATATACGTGGTCTTTAACTTATAACTTCTTTTTAAAAAAAGTAATAAGCTTCATGAGAGCTCATAATCCAACTGGAGAGTGCTTAGGAATATCTCTAGAAGCCACACAAGATCTAAGGCAAGAGATAGATACAGTGGTAGCTCAGCAGCTTCAAAAGTGATCTTAATTGGTCAATGGTCAGAGTTGCTTACCCTGGTTCTCACAGATATACCACAGGATAAGGGATATTGTCTTTAGTATAAATAGAAATTTATTTATTGTTATCACAATGCACCTGCTTTCCAACTCCTACATCCCTTCTATATCCCCCATACATCAGTCCTAGTTTTGAGAAGGCTATGAAGACCTAGATTCAGATTCCAATTATTTTAAGTACCTTGTAAATTCCATCATCTATAATGATATTTGTTACCTATGCAAACATTGAGAGATCTTTTTTTTTTGCTTCAATTTCAATGTCTCTAAAATGTAATAGCTGGGTTAACTTTTTCTTTTAAATAAGCTTTATTGATATAATATTTAGATCATCATAATTCCCTTTCAACATTCCTTTCAGAGAACCATAACATAAAAATAGTGTTGTTTAAGAAAAAAAGAAAAAGGAAAAATATTAAGAAAAAATAACCCTATTTAATACATCAAAAAGTGGGACAAGGTAACACAATATAGAGAGTACTGGGCTAGGAATAAGGAAAATTAATCTTAATTAACTCAAATATGACTTCAGACTAACTCTGTGACTCTGGTTAAATCCCTTAACTCTGTTTGCCTCAATTCTTCATCTGCAAAATGATCTGAAGAAGAAAATGAAAGTCCAGTATCTTTGACAAGAAAATCCCAGATGGGGTCATGAAGAGTAGGACATGACTGAAAACAAATGGACAGCATAAACACTAAAAAAATTTGAAGATGTTTGTAATGTCCAATATTTGGTGACTTTCCATCCCTAGAAAGAGGTGGGTTGTGTTTTTTTTCCTAATATAATAATAGTTTATAATAATAGATAATGCTTATACAGTGCCTACAGTATTCCAGGCTTTTGGATACCTTTATAAATACCTTTCCATTTGATGATAACAATAGCCTTGGGAGTTAAATGCTATTATTTTTCCCATTTTACAAATGAGGAAACTAAGATATTAATTAACTTACTCGAAGTCACCATTGCTAGTGAGTGCATGTGGCTATATTTGGACAAAAGTCTTTCTGATTGTAAGCCCAGTTCTCCATCTGCTTAGGCAACTAACTATCCCATCTTTATCTAATTTCAAGCTGTTTTGTGCAGTAGTTTTCAGTTGTGTTCATTTGGGGTTTTCTTGGCAAAGATAATGAAATGGTTTGCCATTTCCTTCTCAGATCATTTTACAGCTAAAGAAACTGGGGTAAACAGGGTCAGGTGACTTGCTTAGTTAGTAAGTATCTGAAACCTGATTTGAACACATAAAGATGTATCTTTCTAATTCCAGGAAAGTGCTCTGGGAACTATGGAGCCACCTACCTGCCCTGATTTCAAGTCATACTAGTTCCTAACAATTTTGCAACATTCACTTTTGATGTGTGATTGTGGGTGTATATGTCAGGGGGAGCGGCTCTCCTTTCTATTTATATTGCTACGGGTTGTTTTCTTGATTGCTCACCTCATTCTGTAACAATTCATGTAAATCTATACCTGCTTGTCTGTATTTGTCCCATATGTTGTTTTTTATAGGACAGTAATATTTTATTACAGACATAGATGATAATTTATTTAGCTATTCCCTAATCTAAGGATACTTAGTTTCCAACTCTTTGATAGGAGGAAAAAAAAGTACTGCAAAAATGTTTTGGTGTATATGTGAATTTTCTCCTTATCAATGCTCTTCTTGGGGATACATCAAGTAAGTAATGAAATCCCTGAATCAAAGAGCGTAGACATTTTAGGCACTTTACTTTTTTAAATTCCACATTGATTTCCAAAATTGTTTTACTGATTCACAATGCTGACAACAATGCTTTGGTTTCCTATATTTCTACATCCCCTCCATTATAGACTATTCCCATGTTATATCGTATTTGTCATTTTTCAGGGAGTGAAGTAAAGTAAAGGGGTTGTTTTGATATATATAGTTCTCTTATTACTAGTAAACTGGAAAATCCTTTCATGAGAGCAAGTACGTTTTGGGGTGGCATAGTTATTTAATTATTCTATTATCTGGGTCTCCCCTTTCTAATAAAGAGAGGGATAGACAGAGACAGAGAAAAAGAGACAAAGAGACAGAGGCAGAGAGACAAAGAGAGAGAAACAGAAAGAGAGAGAGAGAGAGAGAGAGAGAGAGAGAGAGAAGAAAGAGAGAGAGAGAGAGAGAGAAATAATTACCAAGGCACTTCTGAGAGACAATAGAAACTTTAAAGCATAAAGAGGAGAGTGGACTGAGATTCTTAACAAAGACCAGAAAGATGGAGGACAATTTTTTTTTTTTGCCTTCCTTTGGATAAAAATCTTCAAAGTCTTCCAGTATTATTCCATTTGAAGTGTTATGGTTTCCCAGTTGAGCAGATATATTGAAGGTACCAAATATATTCAGAATATGAATAAATAATTTGGATGTTATTCAATATTTTTCATAGTACTTGAAACATAATAAACATTCATTCATTATGGATTATCTGTACCACTGGTCCTTTCAACTAACAGGGATAATCAAGAGTTGAATATGTTACTAAGAGATTTTATCCTGAGGTTTAAAAAATAACAACTGAAGAGTAAAAAGTTACTTTGTGAATTCATAAAGTACTGAATCTGAATATCATGCAAAGCTCATTTTGACTGATTTCAGATTGATTGAACTCTGCTATTTTTTTTTTCTGCTAATGAATTTTTCCACTTTTTAACTAATTGGTTTGTTACTTCAGAAATGAAGCCACAATGAGAATGAGAAGCAGAGGAAAACTCCCAGGACTGAAAATCAGAAAATTTTGGTTCTAACCCCTACTTGGCCATATTCATTTATCAGCCAAAACTTTGGAGTCTAGTTTCTTCATCTAAAAAATGAACAGTACAAAACATAGTGTTTCATAATCCTTTCCCTCAAATAAATAAGTGACATGATAAATAGAGTTTCTGATTTGTATTAAGGAAGGTCTGAGTATGAATCCAGCCACAGATCCTAGCTCAATAATTCTGGCAATTCACTAAAATTTTCACTGAAAACACTGAAAAGTATTTCAGCCTTAGTTTCTTCATCTGTAAATTTAGAATAATCTAGCATTTCTATCAGAGAGTTTTGAGAATCAAATGAAAAAAAAATCTGTCAGATATTTTTCAAATATTAAAATGCTATATAAATATTAGTTATTTTATTGCTATAAGATTCTCCTATGAATATTTTTTCTTTTTTTTCTTTCTTTTCCTTTCTTCCTTCTTTCCTTTTTTCATCCTTCCCTCTCTCCTTTTCTCCTTTCCTTTTCTCCTTTCCTTTTCTTCTTTCCTAGCTTCCTTCCTTCCTTCTTTTCTTTCTTCCTTCCTTCCTTCCTTCTAAGACCATCTAGATTTTAAGTGTTTGAGACAAGATTCAACCTCAAATCTTGGCTGCCTCCAAGTCCATTGCTGAGACTAAAACTCTCCAGAAAGGTGATTGTGATGTCTGTAAACTCAACTAACTGGCAGGACAGATAAATTAAGGCAAGATGGAAGAGGATGTTAAAATAAAATGGAGATTCATTGAAAGAAAAAAATCAATGCACATTAATTTTGCACATTTTGCATAATCCTTAATGGCCCTTTTAAATCACAGTTTGCTAAAGACATTAAGGATATAAAATACACTAAACCTAGAGACTCCTTAATGTTCTTAGAGCACATACCTGGGATTATATCCGAAGATGATTTGTACTCATTTTCATTAAATCTTCAGCTTTTAAATTTTTTTTATTTCTTTCTCCCTTAGCTTTGGTCATAAAATATGTCCAGGAATCATATCTTCTCCGGAGAGGAATTTTTTTTTTCCTTCTTTTGGTTTGTTGTTGTTTCAGGGACATTGTATTTCAAAGTGAAAGCCTAGAGGTGAAATAGAGATGAAATAGAAGAAAGAACATTGAGGGGGAGTCTGTAACACTGGTTGAAAAGAATGAGTTGAGTGATTTAGGGGAGAAAAGAATACCCACCTAATGTGTTTGTTTCTGTTGCAGAGTAAATTCTTTTGATTCTGGAAGTATTTCAAGGACTCCTTACATTTATTCAGTGATAAGGCATTCTAAGCTTTTAAAATCAAAACAGTGAAGACAGAGAGTAGAAGACTTTTTGTTATGAAGATTTCCTTAAGAGAAACTTACCTTCTCAATGTTTTCCAAAGGATCAAATGAAAAGTCCAGTGTTTCATACTTTTTTATAAAGACAGGGGAAGGTATTAGAGATATATTTACAAGATAGGGGACACCTAGGTCCTTTTCTCTTTTAAATATTAACTACAGCCATGAATATAACTATGCCTTAATTTACCTGTCCATTTTCCATATGGAGTGAGAAAGAAAGATCACCCAAATGATATATATTTAAGGAAAACATAATTCAAATTTGTATACACTATTTCTGATGATCACAAAGCCACTTGAGGGGGAGCCACAAATGCTTGTATAAATGAAAGCATGTGTAATGTAATATCATGGTAAGGAATAAACTGCCTTTTCCATATGTCTCTTGGGATAAAGCAGAATCAATTGAATTGGACAACCTATCTCATTAGGATATGCATGCAGGGACAATTATTTTTGTTATTTTTAAAAAGAGGTGACAAATTATTAGTCACAATGAATGTTATTTTTATTACTTAAACAGAACATGCTAAAATCTGACTAAACTCATTTTAAAAACTAATAAACTTTTTTTTAAAAAATGAAAACATTGCAAAGGTCACTTTTCATTCAAGCCTTTCTTCTCAGATTAAAATAGAGAATAAGCTCTTCAAGCATCATTTTGGTTAAATGGCATATTTTCACCTGGACTCCAATAGATGTTCTAATCCACAAATTTGTCATGAGAACGCAGTGTGGTGGAGTTTAAAGAATCGTGACCTAGGACATTAAACATTAAAATTGTATTAACTTGTTTATTTTTTCTGCCTTAGTCTATATGAAATGTATGAAACAGGGACACTGGTGTTTATTCTAGACACAAAAGTGATTAAAGAGGTTTGTGGGGAAAGATATCTAATTGATTATTGCCTGAATAAGTGATAAAGACAACTAGAATTGGTTTGCAAATGTAGGAACTCTTGAACCATTGTTATTCTTCTTCTTCTTGTTTTTCCTTTGTTCTGCAATAATCTCACAAAGGTTTTTCTCCCTCTACCAATCCATTCTTTCCATTATTGCCCAAGCAATCTTTTTACCATGCAGCACTCAATGTACCTCTTCTCTATTCAAACACCATTGTGTGATAAATAAATTATACATTTTTGATCTTGATATTTAAAAAGACATCAAAGGAAATTTCTACTGGAGTATCCCAGGGAATTTTTTCTTGTCCCTGTGCATGCAGTTCTACAACTAGAATTTGGAATTTGGTTGAAAGTGTAGATAATCATGTGTCAGCCAAAGTTAAAAAAAAAAAAAAAAAAAAAAAAACAGGGGTAGCAATTCTGATCTCAGATAAAGAAAAAGTAAAAGATCTTATTAAAAAGAGATAAGGAGGGAAAGTACATCTTGATAAAGAGTAGTGTAGATAATGTAGTAATGATAGTAAAAGTGTATGCACCAAGTAGTAAAGTAGGCATATTCCTAGAGAAGATTTTAAGCTATTTACAGGAAGAAATAAGAAAACTATTCTACCCCTCAACCTTCCCTCTCAGAATCAGACTCTAACCACAAAATAACAAGAAGGAAAAGTAGGAAGGTTAATGGGATCCTAGAAAACCTAGATATGATAGACCTCAGAGAAAATTAAATACAACAGAAAGGAATGCACCTTTTTCTTGGCAGTACATGGCACCTACACAAAAATTGACCATATATTAGGGTATGAAAATCTCACAATCAAATGCAAAAGGGTATAAATAATAAATGCTTTCTTTTCAGACCACAATACAATAAAAATTGTATTCAATAAAGGGCCAGAGAAAGATACACTAAAAACCAATTGGAAATTAAATAATCTAATTCTAAAGAATGTCAAGCAATTAATCATAGAAACAATCCATAATTTTATGCAAGACAATGACAATATCGAAAAAAGCATACCAAAATCTATGGGATGCAGCCAAAGCAATTCATTGGGGGAAATTTTATATTTTTAAATAGCTACATAAATAAAATAGAGGAAGAGTAGATCAATGAATTAAGCATGCAACAACAACAACAAAAAAAGCTAGAAAAAGAACAAATTTAAAAACCCCAATTAAATACCAAATTAGAAATTTTGAAACTCAAAGGAGAGATTAATAAAATAGAAACTAAGAAAACTATTGGACTAATAAAAAAAAACAAACTAAGACTTAGTTTTATGAAAAAACTAACAAAATAAATAAACATTTAGTTAATTTGACCAGAAAAAGGAAAGGGGGAAAAAAAAATCACCAGCATCAAAAATGAAAGGGATGAACTTACCAACAATGATAAAGAAATTAAAGGCATAATTAGGAACTATTTTGCCCAATTTTGTGGCAGCAAGTCTTGCAATCTAACTAAAAATGTATGGATATTTACAAAATATATAAATTGAACAGGTTAGCAGAAGAGGAAATAAAAGATTTAAGTGCTTCCCTTTTTGAAAAAAGAACAAGTCATTAATGAAAATCTCCTAAGTGAGATCACCACTAAGAAAAAATCTCCAGTGACAGATCACTCACAAGTGAATTCTACCAAACATTTAAAGAACAACTAATTTTATTACTATGTATACTATTTGGAAAAATAGGTAAAGAAGGAGTACTGGGAAGTTTTTTCTGTGACACAAATATGGCACTGATATCTAAACCAAGAAGAGCCAAAACAGAAAGAAAATTATAGAGCAATCTCACTAATGAATATTGATGCAAAAATTTTAAGTAAAATATTAACAAAGAGATTACAACAACTCATCAGCAAGATAATACACTATGACCAAATGGGATTTATGCCAGGAATGCAGGCGTGGTTCAATATCAGGAAAACTATTACCACAATCAACTGTATCAATAACAAAAGCAGCAAAGATCATACTCAGAGATTATCTCAATAGATGCAGAAAAAGCTTTTGATAAAATACAGCACTCATTCCTATTAAAAGACTAGAGAGGATAGGGATAAAGGGAGCTTTCCTTAACATAATAAGCAGTATCTAAAACCTAAGGCAAGCATTATTTTGTTAAGGATCATGCCTAAGTGCTAAAACCAGAAAGCTTGTAAAGCTTTAAAGGGGATTGTATCATTGAAGGGTCAGTTCTCTGAAAGTCCCCACAGCTGTGAATCATAACACACTTGAAGGAATTGGAAATCAGCATTTACTGATGCAGAGGTTTTTTTTTTTTTTTTGGAAATTGGGAATGGAATAAATCAGAAGCAAGAGAGAGGAGGAGAGAGGTCAGAGAAGACAACTGCCTTTCAGTCACCTTGTATCATTATCATCCTCTCACATGAAGGGATCTATTTTGATGGTCAGAATTAGATGCCCAGAAGCCACTAGGTTGCTCCTGTAACATTATTTGTAATGGAGAAAAGCTGGATGCATTTCCAATAAGATCAGAGGTAAAACAAGGATACCCATTATCAACACTATTATTCAACATTGTACTAAAAATGCTGGCTTTAGTAATAAGAAAAGGAAAAGAAATTAAAGGAATTATAATAGGCAAAGAGGAAATAAAACTCTTTTTACAGATGATATGATGATATACTTAGAGTATTCTAGAAAATCATCCAAAAGTCTACTTGATAAAATTCACAGCTTTAGCAAAGTTGCAGAATATAAAATAAACCCACACAAATTATTTCTGTACATTATTGACAAAGTCTATCAGCAAAACATAGAGAAATTAAATTTAAAATTATTGTAGACAAAATAAAATATTTGGGAGACTACATGCCAAGACAAACCCAAGAAATATATGAACACACAAAATTCTTCTCGTAGAAATAAAATCAGATCTAAACAATTGGAAAAGTATCAATTGTAAATGGCTAAGCCAAGCTAATATAATAAAAATGAAAATTCTGCCTAAATTGGCCTACTTGTTCAGTGACATACCAATCAAACTGCCAAAACATTATTTTATAGGACCAGAAAAATAATAAAAAAAAATTCATCTGAAAAAACAAGTGCTCAAAAATATTGAGGGAATTAA
Source organism: Myrmecobius fasciatus (assembly GCA_023553655.1). Lineage (NCBI taxonomy): Eukaryota > Metazoa > Chordata > Mammalia > Dasyuromorphia > Myrmecobiidae > Myrmecobius > Myrmecobius fasciatus. The sequence goes on from JAJPUD010010796.1 coordinate 43,815, forward strand.
TAAAAAAAAATAAAAATACAAAGGATCGTGACTTAGCAATACCTAACCTAAAACTATATTATAAAGCAGCAATAATCAAAACCATTTGGTACTAGTTAAGATATAGTGTCATGCAACTCTGAGGTAGGTACCACTACACACCTGTCAGATTGGCTAAAATGACAGGAAAAGCTAATGATAAATGTTGGAGGTGATGTGGGAAGGCTGGGACACTGATGCATTGTTGGTGGAGCTGTGAACGGATCCAGCCATTCTGGAAAGCAATTTGGAACTATTCTCAAAAAGTTATCAAACTGTGCATACCCTTCGACCTAGCAGCATTTCTATTGGGCTTATATCCCAAAGAGATCTTAAAGGAAGGAAAGTGACCCACATGTACAAGAATGTTTGTGGCAGCTCTTTTTGTAGTGGCTAGAAACTGGAAACTGAATAGATGTCCATCAATGGGAGAATGGCTGAATAAATTATGGTACATGAATATTATGGAATATTATTGTTCTATAAGAAATGACCAGCAGGACGATTTCAGAGAGGCCTGGAGAGACTTGCATGGACTGATGCTGGGTGAAATGAGCAGAACCAGGAGATCATTATATACGGCAACAACAATACTATATGACGATAAATTCTGATGGACATGGCTCTCTGCAACAAAGAATTGTCTCAAACCAGTTCCAATTGTTCAATGAAGAAAGCCATATACACCCAGAGAGAGGGATGTGAGTTGTGGACTCCAACATTACATTTTCATGCTCTGATTGATGTTTGCTTACATTGTGTTTCCTTTATGTGATTTTTCTTTCTTATAGATACAATTTTTCTTGCACAACAATGATAAGTGTGGAAATATGTATACATATATTCCATTTGTCAAGTATTTTAACATAATTAACATGTAGTGGATATCCTGCCATCTAAGGGAGGGGTGGGGAGTAGGAAGGAAAAACTTGTAGTAGAAAGCTTTGTAAGGGTTAATGTTGAAGAATTACCCATACATATGTTTTGCAAATAAAATAAAATTTAAAAAATATATATAGTGTCATGGATCAGTAGGCCTAATCTATTCTGCAATAATCAAAGCCTTTAGTAATATACTTTTTGATACAATCCCAACCTCCAACTTCTGGTATAAGAACCCACTATTTGACAAAAATTATTGGAAAAACTGGAAAATAATGTCAGAAACTTGGCATAGACCTATCTCTCACACTCCATATAAAATAGGGTCAAAATGGGCACATAATTTGGGCATAAAGAGTGATACCATAAACAAATTAAGAAACAAGAGAAAATTTATCTATCATATCTTTGGAGAAGGGAGGATTTTATAAAGAAAGAAGCACTAGAGAATATTATAAAAGACAAAATGGACACATTTACTTACATTAAACTAAAAATGTTGTACACAAACAAACCCAAAAGAAACGGGATTAAGAGGGAAGTACAAACCTGATTAAAAAAAAAAAATCTTTGCAGCCAGTATTCCTGATAAAGCTCTCATTTCTAAAAATACATAAGGAACTGTGCCAAATTTATAAGCATACAAGTCATTCCACAATTGAAAAATGGTGAAAGGATATGAACAGACAGTTTTCAGATGACAAAATTAAAGCCATTTATAGTCATATGAAAAAAATGTTCTAAATCACTATTGATTGGAGAAATGCAAATTAAAACAACTCTGAGGTACCAGCTCACATCTCACAGATTGGCTAAGATGACAGAAAAAGATAATAAATTTTGGAGGGGATGTGGGACACTAATGCATTATTGTTGGAGTTTTGAAATGATCCAGCCATTCTGGAAAGCAATTTGTATCTATTTCTAAAGGGCTATAAAATTGACCCAACAGTGCCATTATTGGGTCTGTATTCCAAAGAAATCATAAAGAAGGGAGAAGAACCTGCATGTGCAAAAATGTTTGTAGCTGCTCTTTTTGTGGTAGCAAAAGAATTGGAAAACGAGTAGACACTCATCAACTGGAGAATGGCTGAATATGTTGTGGTACATGAAGATAATGGAATATTATTGTTCTATAACATTGATGAACAAGTTGATTATAGAAAGGCCTGGAAAGATTTACATGAACTGATGCTGAATGAAACAAGCAGAAACAGGAATACATTGTACACAATAACAGCAAGAATGTGAAATGATCAACTATGAAAGATTTGGCTCTTCTCAGGAGTTCAGTGATCCAAAGCAATCCCAAAAGATTTTGGATAGAAAATGCCATCTGCATGCAGAAAAACAACTAAAGAGACAATGTAAGTGAACACATGCTATGTTCACTTCTGTTTGCTGTTTTTCTATCTCTTCCATGGTTTTTCCTTTTTGCCCTGATTTTTCTTTCCCAACATAATTTCCAAAACAATGTGTGTTAAAAATAAATAAACTTAGTACAATTAAAAAAAGAAATTGTAGATACTCTGCCTATCAAATTTGGCCATGACACAAAATTGGCTGCATCTTTTAAGATACAGTAAGATCCAAAAAGCCTTGGGCTAAAATAATAGACCAAGCTCAATATCATAGTAGAAAAGAAAATTATTTATATTTATATAGTGATAAAATATCAAATTGTTTATATATTTTTTCTTATTTGAACATTTTCTATGAAATGTCAATGATTTTACAAAGACTCCAAGACTTAGTAGGCAAATCTAATAATTGCCTGAGGTACATAAAAGTTTGTCTGGGTCCACACAGCAGGTTTTGTTCAAAGGGAAAATGTAAACTCAGATCTTCCTGACATCAAGCTCAATCTTCCATCTTCTATACCTCAATGCCTCTCCTGCAGAACTGTACACATGAATAAACTGGGACTCAAAGAGTTTGTGTTACTTATCCATTCTTACAAAGCTAATAAATCTCAGAATCCCAATCTGCTTTTTTCCCCTCCTTTTCCTTTATGTATACAATTGGTACTACATAATTCCTCTTACTTTCTTATATCTTACCACAAACTGCCCTTTAGTGATTTCATGTACAGGAATAACTAGTTTTGTGATCTTGAGTAAGATGTAAGGTCTCTGGGCCCCTGTTTTTCTTTTTCTGTAAAATGGTAAAATAAAGTAAAAATCTACAATGTCTTTCCCATCTCTAAATCTTAAGTTTCAGTGATTCTATGTATTTCCTATGCATGGGTATTTCAGAAAAGAAGCCTAGTGTCTGTATATTGCCAGACTGAGGAAGTTTTATTTTTTTATATTTTAAGTTAATTTTTAAGGGAAATTTGCTGCACACTTAAAATATGCAATATAACTTTTTAAAAATCAATTTTGAGTCTTTTATAAATAAAATTTGCTCAAATATGAACTTGATGTACTGACCTTTGATCATGTACTTTTTTACTTTTCAATATGTACTTTTAAGTTCTAACCAGTAATAAGTAAGAATTGCCTAATCTGGATATAAATCAATCTTTTTTGAATGTAAGTCACCATAGGACAAAAGAAAAGAGAATTTTATTAAACAAAACGTTTTTGCTTGAAATAAGCTTTTATTAAATAATTTAAGCCATAATCATGACCTCATTAACTCCATGACCTTATTAGAGTGCCTCAGCCTCACACCCAATTAGGTAGAAATGTTGTTTTGCCCTTTTTTGTATCCCTGGCAGTTAGCACCCTGAAACATATTAGGTACCTAAAAGATGATTATTGACTGCTTCTTTGAAAACATTTGAAAGGAATGGGAGGAAATCCTTTTAATCAAAATTTTTACTCTCATTGACTAGATTCAGTTCATGAAATTTCCTTTTTCCTAACATTTTGAGAAGGCAGAGTGTTAACAAGATGCAAATAATACATGAGAAAGATAAATGTATACTGTTTCTAATAACAACTCAGTGTATACATTTCCTGTCTAAAAGCATAGAACAATAGATAGTAGAAATATATTTTCAAGGAATTGAAAGGGGCACAGCTTCTAGGAGAAGTATAGCAGTAATCCTGAGGTACTCTGGCTTAGAGTGCTATTTTTCTAACAATCTGTCATTGATTTTAAAGTCTTCTGGCTTTACGAATACTATAGCATCAGTGACATAAAGAGCCAGATCTTTTTGTCTTTTCCTATAAATTTGTCTTCTTGCTCCTGGTTCATTGCTAAATCCTTCTGGAACTTAGTCTGCTTCAGTTGGGCTTAAAATTATAATAAACAGCCTCTTGACTTGGAAATGTATTCAAGCCTGCAAATACTTTTGAGACACTTCACAACACCAATCTATGATCCCAGACTTTTGGGGGGTCTCCTTTTGAACCTCAAAAGAATGAATATGAGGAATATGCAGTCTATTCAGTGAGAAGACTTGAGAAGTTTGAGAGAAGCATTATGGGATATACAGTGTGAGAGAACAGGGCAGATGCTAAAAGAGAGTCGGCTTTCCTAAAAGAAAAAAAAAATATGGAATTGCATAGAAAAACCTGCTCTGTCTTTCTGTCTCTCTGTCTCTCTGTTTCTGTCTCTCTCTGTCTCTCTGTCTCACTCTGTCTCTCTCTCTCTCTCTTAATCTCTCTGTTTTTTTTTTCACTTCCTATCCAGTAATGTTGTGCTAAGTGACAGTTTTTGAGTTTCTTTTGTTTTTAATATAGAGAACGTTAATGACTTTTATACTCCTTTTCTCTACTTTTGAAAGTATTTTATTTAATGTCATCATTACAATGTATACTATATATCTGTAGTAATAATCACAATACAAATAGTTGCTTTGAAAGAGAAAGCAAAGAAATCATCCTTCCAACCAGAAACAGTATTTTTTCTATTATACATATATGCCACATTTGAGTAATTGTATTTTATTGAATCATTTCAATTGTCTTTATAGGAATTTAATTCTTATCAAAGTATTTCCAAGATGTTAATGTTAACAACTTTAAAATAAACTATAATATCCTGAGTAAATATGAAATCAGAAACAACTTGGGGGAAGAAATGATCAATACATCAAAATATTCATATTAAAACTTTTTTAGGGTAGCAAAGATCTAGAAACAAAGTAGATGATTATTGATTGAACAATTTTAACACATGAATCTAGTGGAATATTATTGGGATGTATGAAACTACTAATATAAAGAATTCAGAGTAGAATGGGAAGATTGAATAAACTGGGGCAAATTGAGGTAAATGGTAAGTAAAACCAGAGAAACAAACAAAATGATTATAACGAAGTGAACATAAAGGAAAAAAAATGAAAAAGCTATGTTTTTATAATGATCAACCTCAGCTCTGCAGAAATAACTTAAATAGGGTCCATCTACTACACGTCACTATCTCTTCATCTTAGTAGAGGCAGGGGAAATATGGTTGTGAAAAATTACTTTATACTGCCAGATGTGGTTGATGTGTTGATTGCGATCTGTTTCCATTTCTACCCCATTCTATTATTATTGTTGTTGTTGCTATTATTATCATTATTAGAGTTATTTTAAAAGGATAGTTTGCTGCTTTTGGGATGGGAAGAAATATATAATCAGAAATAAAGATTATATAATCACAAAAAATCCCTACAAATAAGATTTTTTAAAGGGGCGATTTTATGATTTTCTTCACCATATCTAATCACTTTTTCCTCATTTCTCATCTTTCTCCATTCTGAAACATTTGGCATAATTACCTATCTTGACCTCTAGATTTATGGTTTTTAACCTTCATTTGTGTGTTCTTAACCATTTTGGCAGTCTGGAAAAGCCTATGAAACTCTTTTCAGACGAAAGTATTTACAATTCATAAGTAACAATATGATTTCTAAGGAAACTAATTATATTGCAATGAAATGTATTTTCCCATCTAAATGAAATATGTGTTCTCCTCTCAGTGGCATTTTATGAACCTTTATTCTGGGCACTCTGCTTCCAGTGCATTGTAAATTGCAGATACTTAATAAATTATTTTTTCATTCATTCATTTACTCATTCCCCTTTGATTTTTCTAGTTTTTGTAACTCTCTAACAGTCCCTTCTCTGTCTCCTTCAATGGTTCCTTATATTAATTCGTTAAAGTGGATATCCCTCATGTTTTTATCATCAGCTCTGTAACTATGATCTCTTCTCACACTTTCTTTCAGGGACCTTATTTAATTCATAATTTCAATGACTCCAATATATAACTGTGCACATGAAAACAGACAGACAAACCTATGAACTTCTCCCTTGAACTCCAAACCCATTTCTGAAACTGCCTACAATATTTCTCCACTGTAGTATACCATTACCATCTTAAACTCAACATATTTCCCAACTAAGCCTATTTTCTTTTCCCCAAGATGTATTTGGTATTCCTACTTTAGCTATTCGGTCTGACTCCAGCTAACCTTTTTCAGATTTATTTCACATTATTCTCCCACAATAATAATTCAGCCATTTTGGTCATTTCAAACTCTTTGTTGAGGTTTGGGGTTTTCTTGGCAAAGATACTGGAATGATTTGCCATTTCCTTTCATTCATTTTACACATGAGGAAACTGAGACAAGTAAGGTTAAATGACTTCTTTGGGGTCACATAACTGGTAAATATCTGAGGTTGGATTTGTAGTCAGGAAAATGAGTTTTTCTGGCTCCAAGTCTGTCACTCTATCCCCTGTACCTCAAACTCTATATTCCAGGTAGAGGAACTGACTTTCATTACTCAGTCTTAATTATCTCTAGGACCTCCAGAAATTTGTCTTATCCTTTTAATGCACTACTTTCTTGCTTCTACTTATAAAATTTTAAGGCTTAACTTGGGTGTTGCCTCCTTTGAGAAGTCTTTTTATTCTCTTAAATCACTGATACTCTATCCCTCCTCATATTATCATGCACTTCTTTTTTTATTAAAGCTTTTTATTTTCAAATATATTCATGGATAATCATTCACAGTCACCCTTGCAAAACCTTGTGTTCCAAATTTTTCTCTTCCTTCCCTCACATCCTTCCTTAGATGGCAGGTAATCTAATATATGTTAAACATATGCAATTCTTCTATACATATTTCACTAATATGATGCTGCACAAGAAAAATCAGTTCAAAAGGAAAAAATAAGAAAGAAAACATAATACAAGCAAACAACAACAGCAACAACAACAAAAAACACTTCTTTTGGAGTTAAATGTTGTATTCCCCGTAACAGGAGAATACAAACTCATTGAGAATTAGGGTTATTGCTCATTTTAGCTTCCTATACCAAGGCTTTACATATAGCAAATAATAAGTATTGTTTAAATGAAATAGAATTTGATTAACTTTAGGCTCAAAATAATTCTTGGCTTTGAGATTAAATATAATCCTAACTATTCACATTAATGGCTGCAA